>APFE030910433.1:101991-144074 GCA_000404065.3 Pinus taeda | reverse complement strand
TCTTGGATAAATTTGTGTTGATTTTCATCGATGATATACTAATATATTCGAAAAACCAAGAGAAACATGAAGGGCATTTGAGAACGATACGACAGATTTTGCGGGAAAACCAACTGTATGCAAATTTCAGAAAATGTGATTTTTACAAAGATCAAATTCAGTACTTGGGCCATGTTATATCAACAGAAGAAATAGCAGTGGATCCAAAGAAGATCTAAACTATTATGGAATGGACTGCACCAAAAAATGTGGCTGACATAAGATCCTTCTTAGGCTTGGTAGGGTACTACCATCGATTTATCAAGGACTTTTCGAAAATTGCCTTCCTAATGACTTCACTTCAGAAAAAGGGACAGGCTTTCCTATGGAAAGCAGAATTCCAACAAAGCTTCGAACAACTAAAACAATTACTCACGACCGCTCCAGTGTTAAAGGTAGCGAATCTGGAAAATCCTTTGTAGTATCTACCGATGCAAGTAAAGAGGGTGTCGGTGGAGTTCTAACTCAGGAAGGAAAATTCATTGCATATGAGTCTTGAAAGCTAAAGGATTACAAATATCGTTACTCTACCTATGATTTAGAGTTAACTGCAATAGTACATGCACTAAAGATGTGGCAACATTATCTCCTGGGGAAGAAATTTTTGTTGTTAACTAACCATAACAGTTTGACAAATTTCTTTAATCAATCTAACTTAAATGCTCAATAGGCCAGATGGACCGCATTTCTGAGTGAATTTGATTTTGACTTGAAACACATCAAATGAAAAGAAAACCGAGTAGTGGATGCTCTAAGTAGGAAAATACATTGCATCTATGAGGTGCACTTCAGTGGTCCACAATCTAACCTACCAGAAGTTATCCAAGATGCTTCCCTCAAAGATCCAGAATATGCATTGTTATGGCAGCAAGCTTCAGAAGCCCAGGAAAGAGGGTAGCAAGGTGAGTATGTAATTAATTATGATAAAATGTTAACATTCAAAAATCGAATTTATATTCCTAATAAAAATTTTGTGAAGCAAATGTTACTTGATGAGTTTCACATGAAAACTTACGCTGCCCACCCGGGATACCAAAAATTGTATTCTTTTATCAATAGAGATTATTTCTAGCCCATCTTAAGAAAATATGTGGTGGAATAATTATGTAAATGCTTATAGTGCCAGTTAGCGAAAGAAGAACATCAACATCCTGCGAGTCTATTGCAACCACTACCCATTCTGGAATGGAAGTAGGAGACCATAACCCTGGATTTTATTACAGGGCTACTTCGTACTAGAAAGCAACATGACTCAATCATGGTGGTTATGGACAAGCTATGTAAAAATGCTCATTTCATTCCTGTAAAATCCACCTACAAAACAATGGAGAATGCAGACATATTTATGAGAGAGATCTTTCGGCTACACCGGATACCCCGAGTGGTGACCTCTAATAGGGATTTAAAATTTACATCCGCTTTCAGGAAAACTCTTTTTATAGGACTGGGGACCCAAACTCATTTCAGTACAGCTTGCCATCTGCAGACAAATGGTCAAACAGAACAAGTAAATCAAGTTATGGATGATATGTTAAGCATGTTTGTAATGCAGCAACCACAAAAATGGGAGGACTACCTCCACTTGGTAGAATTCACCTACAATAATGGGCATTGTGAATCTTTGGGTATGAGCCCCTTCAAGGTACTTTATGGATGCAAGTGGTGGGTACCCACAGATTGGAATAGTCCAAAAAATAAATTAGCGTTGGTTCCTGACATGCTAGCAAAAATGGAAGCTACCGTTAAGAAGGTTTGTTAGTGTTTAAAAGTGGCACGAGATAGGAAAAAGGTGTATGCAGACAAGAAGAGAAGGCCTAAATAATTTCAGCTGGGCAATCATGTGTATCTAAAAGTGAAACCTCGGAAGAGCACCTTATAGTGGAATGGTTGTGCAAAATTAGCACCCTGATACTGTGGACCTTTCCAAATTTTGGAATGGATTGGACCTGTAGCATATAAATTAGCACTACCAGGCCACATCCAAGTACACAACGTCTTTCATGTGTCCTTGCTAAAAATATATATTTACAACCCTCGACATATTATTAACTAGGAAAGTACTTCGGTAATGATGATAGAAATGTAATATGAGTAAAGGATTATTGTTTTCGAAACATTCTGACAATATAATATGAATGTGCAGGTGAAACCCGAGGGATAATTCCTGGTAGAGCCTCTTTGTATTCTAGATCGGAGAGAAACCACCTTGCGGAGGCAAGCCATCATCCAAGTTAAAGTGCAATGGAAGCACTTTGGCCTGGACAAGGCTACTTGGGAGGAAGAAGAGGTCATGCGAAAATCTTATCCTATGTTGTTTACATAGAGGAAGAACACCAGGGATAATGTTCCTCTCGAGGGGAGGGAGCTGTAACACACAACAAGGTATCACAAGTTATTTTCACCTAGTTTAAAATTGCATTTATGTTTTTGTTACTCTTTAAATTGTTGGGCCTAAAAATAGCCAGAACATATACTATTATCTATTATTTAAAGACTTTGGACAGATTGTTAAAAGAATAAAAAAAAGAAAAGAAAATAGTTATAACAACTCTTGAAGCAGTTGGAAACAGTTGCCACTACTTTTGTCCAAAAGGGAAAAGGAAAGGGCCGCAAGGGGGTGGCAAGAATTTTTTTCCTTTAGCTGGGTTGTGATACCAGTGGGAAAAATTTTCAGTATTGACAGAAAACAGTTGAATGGGTATGAGACTTGAGGCTGGACAGAAGTCCTGATGCCCAAGATACCCGATTGTATTTATTCCAACCGATAGGAGCAGGAAGTGCTCGGTGGGGGACCATGGACATAATTGTCAGGTCCATGGCTAGGTGGTGAGACCTTCTAGAGGGACTATTGATTTGCATGAAATAAACAACTCAAGCAAATAAGTAATCAAGGGAAAACTTTAATTATTTCAGCAAATAAATTGGTAAGCATTAGGAGTAATGACCTTAGTTCATGTCTTAAGTTGGCATTGAACAATTAAGGAAAGTATTTGATTACCAGACTCATTCACATTTTAGAAAAAGGAAATAGATGCATAATAATATTCTGCTAGGTATACAGTTCATTTATTCTAACCCAACAGTTCTGTAGAATCTTGAATTTATTTAATATCTGCTATGTAAAAAAGAAAATTACTTTACTGTAGGAACTTGAATTTATTTAATATCCGCTATGAAAGGAAGGAGTTTACTTTACTATATAATCATGAACTCATTTATATCAACTATATAAAAAGTAATACATTTTACTGTTATCCTCACAATAGAGTTTCGACTCTTATCTATAACTTGTCAAACTGTAAATTACTAGAATGGAAACCAAATCATATTGTGCGTACATGAATATTACTTTACAAAAAGGGAATTAAACTGGTTTACCATGCATACCAAATGAGAAAATCCAGAACTCTATGTGGAAGGAATTTTGCAGTTATCAGGAGCAAAACCAAGTAACAAACTTATAGACATTTACACCAAAAACTAAGTACACATCTTCGTTTTCAATATTCATGCCATACTAATACCATTGACTCCAACAATATCACATTTTCACCAGACCATTCATGGAAGTAATTGCAAAAGCTCAACCGTCAACAAGCTAAATGTAAGAGAAGCATGAATCCCAGAGAAAATTCAAGAACTGAAATAATATAGATTTATAATCCAAAGTATTTGTCTGTCCTAAACCTCAACATCTATTCTATCTCTAAATATCTTTATATCTTCATATAAACTTCATTAAAAATGTTGATTATAGCCACTAACTAAGGACCGAGGCTTTCAATACTTATTACAAACACAAAAAGGGTTCATAAAACTCGAACGGACAGTGAATGTTGTATCCATACTAACAACAACCGAATAGTTCAGAATTACTCCTTAAACATCATTGCGAACCCAATAGGTCGCATCATATATCTAACCTTCATTTTCTAAGAACCTTTGCGGAACTTCACTTGTGGTGAGGGTTTGGATGTGCCAAAGGCTAGCAAACTCTTCCACCTCCTTTTGGAATCGAGCACGCATCTCAGACATGTAGACGAGAAACAAAGGTAAGGTAACCAACCTGTGTAAAGCAAATAGGTTTGGTTCGGGTTGTGCCCCTTGAAATACTCTACAACCAGAAATAAGGTCGAACCATACATGTGCAACCATTCAAATAGCCAGTTAGAACTATAACTTGAGCTAAATAGTGGCAGTGAATGCTTAAACAAAAAAAGAACATGCAAGTAATTTATTACCTGAGCAGAAAAGCACCTCTATTACAACTCCGTATGCCTGGAACACAAATAGCATTAACCATTAATCATAGGTCAGAGACGAGACATAAACCATGATGGTGTTTGAACCAGAAAGAGCCTAACCTCGATAATGGAAGCTCATTACTATTCAGTTGTCGAGTTAGGATCCCAATCTGTAGACCTTACCTGTACTAGCGTTGAGTTAAGCCATGAATAAAAAGGCATTTGTGTTCCAAACTAGAAACCAAAGTGATTCGCTTACTTGTTTCTATATGAAAGTTGCCACCATAAATCAACAAAAATCCACTTGGAAAGAGGAAACCCTTGCTTACCCTGCGCACTAACAAGACTGTGTCTCCACCTCACACAGTGCATAGGAAAATGAAAAACCATAACAACAATTCATTTCAGGGTAAATATCCCTGTCAGGTCCGGATGTTGCGTACCAAAACTTACCATCTTATTAATCGTCAAGTAGAGGAGCCATCACCTCTACCAAGGTGTGGGCAAGTGGCACACATGTACATGGCCTAATTCAGGTTGCCATGCAGGAAACATGTGTGACATTCGAACCTTTAACCGTGCCAAGTTGGAGTCATTTCACATTGCCTGGAGTGGGTTAAGGTGACATGTAGGTTAGATGAATTAGGGAGGTTAGGTAATTTTTATTTATTTATTATGCTTAATTGTTTCGAGGTGTTATATATATATATATATATATATATATATATATATATATATATATATATATATATTATATATATATATTATATATAAATATAGAGAGAGAGAGAGAGAGAGAGAGAGAGAGAGAGAGAGAGTATGTAGGCTGATATAAAGAGATAAAGAAGGAGAGACAGAGGGAGATAGATATACAGATGGAGGGGGCAAGAGAGAGAGAAAGAGAGAGAGAGAGATGTGTTTAGGGGGTTGAGATAGAGAGACAAATACAAAGAGATGCAGGGAGGTATAGATATAGATGACAAGGGGGAGAGGGAAGAAGAGAAAGATAGAGAAAGGGAGGGAGAGGTGAGGAGATAGAGATAGGGGAGAGAGGGAGAGGGAGAGAGAGAAGGAGAGAGGGAGGGAGATAGACATAGAATTTGCATCGACTTCAGTGTAGATGTTGATTTCTACTCATATTTGATTGCTTGCAATAGATGCATTGGTTTCAATGTAGATATTGATTTCTAATTGTATTTTATCATTTGCACTAGGTGCATTGATTTTAGTGTAGATGTTGATTTCTAATCATACTTAATACCTTATACTAGATGCATTGATTTCAGTGTAGATGTTGATTTCTACTCCTATTTGATTGCTTGCACTGGATGCATTGGTTTTAGTGTAGATATTGATTTGATTGGTTTCACTGGATGCATTGATTTCACTGTAGATGCCGATTTCTAATCCTATTTAATACCTTACACTACATGCATTGATTTCAGTGTAGATGTTGATTTCTACTCCTATTTGATTGCTTGCACTCGATGCATTGGATTCAATGTAAATATTGATTTCTTATCCTATTTGAATTCTTGCATTAGATGCATTGGATTTAGTGTAGATGTTGATTTCTAATCCTATTTTATTGTTTGCACTAGATGCATTGATTTTAGTGTAGATGTTGATTTCTAATCTTATTTGATTGTTTGCATTAGATGCATTGATTTCAATGCAAATGTTGATTTCTAATTTGATGCAACTAGATATCTGATGCACATTAATTTCAAAGTAATTAGATTAATATTGTGCATTGATTTTAGTGTAAGCACATCTTTGATACTCCATATATATCTCTATCTCCCATTGTCTATCCTTCTTTATCTCTATATCTCACCCCCAAACATACACAATCTCTCTCCATGTCTATCGCTATCTCTCTCTCCCCCTCCCTTTTCCACTCCCTCCCTCTCTCTCTCTAACACTTCTCTCTCCATATCTATATCTCTTTCTCCCTCCTTGTATTTGCCTCTCTCTTCTTCCCTCTCCCCCCTCCTCCATCTATATCTCTATCTAACCCCCAAAACATACAAAATTCCTCTCAGTGTGCAAACATAAACATTATTCATGGTGTGAATTGACGTGAATTGACTTGCCTCTATCTTCTTGCCCCCCCACCCCTTTCATCTCTATCTCTATGTCACCCCCAAAACATACATACTCTCTCTTAGTGTGTGCACATAAACACTATCCATGGTGTAAATTGACATGAATTGACTTCTTTGGTACATTAATTCAACTATAAATACAATATTTGAATTTTCATCCTACATAAAAATTTTCACTTACCTGAAATGAATGTTCACTTACCCGAAATGTCTTCTTCTTAAAACTATAAACTATTTGTAATTGGCTACATTCTTATTATTCCCATTTTCCATCATTCAACGTTGCTAATCACTTTGCATTCAAACGAGGTCATAGAAAATAACTAATAGGTGTGACAATAAGAATAGTAGAAGAAAATAGTTTCAAATTGATTGCAATGAAGACTGTTTGTAAATCATTATATTCTTATTATTCACATTTTCTATCATTCAACATTCATTGTCACTTTGCACTTAAACTTTTTATTTCATCATTTTTCATTCACTGACACTCTATCTCATCTCAAAAGACTGAGGTAACTAAGCAAAGTTCAAGTTGAATTGACCAAATTTATATTAGACATATTTAGCATATTTAAAATGATCAAAATAATTATATTTTCAACAAATTTTGTATGACCACACTTGAAACCAGCTTAGATCCATCTTAACTCCGGATCTATCAAGCACCTATAGCGATCAAAGTGCAAACTTTTTCTCAAGTTTTGCATTCAAAAAAAGATTTGCACCTCAAGAGATTCGATCCCTCTTAATGTTGATAGATTAAAGACTCACATTTTAAAATTTATATATTAACACTATTTGTATTAAGCTAGTTTCCATCAAAGGATGGTTTGCATTCTTCTAATTTGACCATATTACATGCCAAACTAAATGAATATATTATCACCAACTTCGACTTTAAGAGTAGAAAGAGGATCCAAGAATATATCTCACCCAGTTTGACTTTAAGAGTAAAGAAGGGAACTCGTGGATGAGAAATGGGAACGTGTCATGCAAGAAAGTCATGGAAGTCGAGGGACTCGTTGATGAAAAATGGGAACGTGTCATGCAAGAAAGCCATGGAACTCCAAACTTGTAGGCTCATAAAGTCGTTGAGCCTGTCGCAGCCATAAGAACCACACCCAATTTCATAAAATTAGCCGTGATTTGTGGAGGAAAAGGCCATCCATGTTCCATACGTCATAAATACTCTTTCCTCGTTGCCAACTTTGAACGCACCTTCAGTCCTTCCTTGTGGGGGCATAGGGGTGTGCAATGGCCTCACGGTATAATAAATACACAACTTCGTTCTCATTCTCAACCACACCTACAACCTCGCTGACGTTAAAGAGCTCAGCTGATTGGGTTGGTTTCTCTCAACAAAGTTCAGAAGCACTGTATTGTTTCTGAGTAGAGATGGCCGCCACCAACCCCATTCATGCTGCACGCTCATCCTCCTGTATAATTGCCCTCCTCATCATATTAATGGCGATTACCGTGTATGGAGTACAGAGTGCGTTCTAATTTCATCTATTTATGTCTTGTTCTTGAACCGTTACTCTTTGTTATACCATTTACTCGCTGTTTGAAATAGTCATTGGATTAATCATAAAGTTCATGCATGCGTTACTTAGTTAATATGTTGGGTGATGTGCTTTAAGTGTTCATCGCTGTTCGAAATAGTCATTGGATTAATCATAAAGTTCATGCATGCGTTACTTAGTTAATATGTTGGGTGATGTGCTGTATGTGTTCAGGCGCCAATATCAAGTGCGAGGAGCTTCCCGTGGAACTCTGCGCCTTCTCTGTCTCATCGTCTGGTAATAGATGTGTGCTCGAGAAGGATGTAATGAATGACGGCACGTTGCAATATCAATGCCAGGTATCTTTTAATTATTAACGTCTTTACTCATAAAAACCTCATAACACAACTAGCACTGTTAATAGATACTTCATTAGTGTGGATCATAATGTTGAGAAAGACTAACAATAATTGGTTATACATCAATAGTCATCGGTTGTGATGGTGGAGAAACTGGTGGGATGGATCGAAAGCGAGGAGTGCATAAATGCGTGCGGCCTGGAACGGATGGCTGTGGGCTTGTCCACCGATACTCTACATGAACCGCAATTTAGTACCAAGTTTTGTTCTACCAAGTGCCGCAGCAATTGCCCCAACATCGTCAATCTATATGTCAATCTTGCTGCAGGAGAAGGTGGGTCCCTCGGATTCCCTTTCTTCTGATCTCAACAATTCATTTTTAAGTATTTCCCTAATGGATTTGAGGCATGGTTTTGGCAGGAATATCTCTATCGAGTATGTGCCAATCTGAGGAAAGCAAATCTCGCAATCTGATCAAGAAAACGGAGTCAAGTTTGTCAAAATCAAAGTCAGGCATCCATTCCAAATCGTTTGGATCCCTGGATCAAAGGGCAAGCGCAAAACTGAGTTGGAAGTTGCTGTAGTTGCACTGCCGGGTAGAATATCATTGGGATTATTTGTAAATTAATTCCAAACACCGAAATTCCAGAAGCCGTTGTTATAAAGTAATTGCAAAGAGAAAAATAGACTTAAACATGGTTACCAAAGTCGGTCGAATGGACTGAAAAGAAAAAGAATATTCGGCGGTTTGATTCGATTCTTGGATTCGATTCGAAGTTCTGTAATTCGGTCAAATTGACCGAAAAAATCGAATATTTGGCTGCTCGATTCGGTTTTGTATTAATACGCCAATTCAAAGTCTTGTGTGGGATATTGTTCAAGGATCAAAAAAGGGAGGCGTACGCCCTAAAAAAATAACAAAACAGGGAGGCGTATCATATTCCCAATAGAATTGCTAATTTCTTGCAACAGGGAGGCGTAGCATATTCCCCCAATAGAATTGTTAATTTATTGCAACAGGGAGGCGTAGCATATTTCCAATAGAATTGTCCATTCCTTGTGGTCAATCTATTTTTCAGAGACTCTTCCAGGAGATGACATGCTGTTACCCGTAAATGAATGTTAGTCCTAATGTTAGTTGATTTTTTATACAATGAATTTTTGAAAAGTAAATTTAGGATTGTTAATGAAATTTGTAATAATCTATGGCTTATGATGTATAGCAGATTAAGCTATCCAGAAAATGGGGTTTTTAAAATATGAGCATATGTGTGATATGCAAATTATAATTTTCTAACCAAATATGTAACTATTTGTAGTATATTTATTAAATTTAAATATAAATATTTTAGTGAAGGGAGTATTTTTATGATTTATTTTTTTGGTGTACTTGACTAGAAATTTGGATGAGTATTAAATTTTAATATTTAACATTACATTTATCAATTATATTGTAACATCTAAAAGCTTCCTACAAAAAGATTAAATAATTTGATCAAATAATTTGAAGAATACAGAAAAATACTTCATTGCTTTAACAAAATATGTTGTACATCAATTTAATTTATGGGAGCAATGGAAATTTCTTGAGATGGTTAGAAGATAAGATTTACAACACAATGAATAAGGATGCTACATAAGCTTACAAGTTCTAAGGCTTCTTTATTGGAACTCTAACACCCCCCATAAGCAAAACATAGGAAAGAAGTAAAGGAAAAAAAAAAACAAAAAATGGGTTATGGCAACAAGGTCTACTTAGGTACTCATGTACAACCTCTCATAAGTAGAGAAAAAACGAAAAACCCATAAGAAACCCCCCGAAAAGAGAAAAGAGAGTACGTTAAAAAGGAAAGAAAGAAAGAGTAAAAAGCAGAGGTGAATGAAGGAGGACTCAAGAGGAACCCCCAAGGACAACTTCCTTCACTCCAAGCATTTTCCGTCATTGAAGAAACATTGGCGATGCCAAGGAATTTGTGAAAATATCTAATATTTGTTCTTTAATAAGTACATACTCCAAGCTGAGAACGCTATCTTGAATAAGTTGGCAAATGAAGTGCATATGGATCTCAATGTGTTTGGTTCTTTGATGTTCCACATGATTTCTAGAAATATGTATTTCACTTTGATTATTACACCAAAGAAAATTGGTTGTTCCAGCTGAATTCCAAACTCAACTAATAACTATTGCACCTAAAGAACTTTTTGGCTTGTGAGAACTATAGCTTTATAGTCAACTTTTGTTGTAGATAATGCAATCATTGACTTTTTCTTAAGGTGGAATTTTGATCATCCATTGATCCAAGCCAAACAAAATCTATGAAATCTACAAGCTCAACAAAACTAACAATATACTAAATGCGAAAATTTGAAGTTCCTTGAATAAATCTCAGAATATACTTTGTTGCATTCGAGTGACTTTGATGACGATCCTGAGGGAATCTAGAAACTAACTCTACTGCATAAGCAATGTGAGGTTAGGTGTGTATCAAATAGAGTAGTCTAGCAACTAGTTGGCAATACAATGTAGGATTCACATACTGTAAGGTGAAACTAGTGGTAAGAGTAATACTAGATTGACAAAGAGTAGGTGCAAGCTTACAATTAGCCATGCTAAAGCACTGAACTAAATCAAGGGAAAATTTTTGTTAGAAGATGGTGATCCCTTCTTAAGATTGGTGAATCTGCAAGACAAACAACAAATGTAGTAGACTAAGATCCATCATAGAAAATTGAGATAAAAAATGGAAAGAAAAATTAGAATGAAACTTGCAGGTCACGGGTGAGATGAGCTACAACTCGAGACTGCCCAAGCAGTACCGCTCTCATCCATTGATCATAAACTCAGAAATAAATAAGATTACATTCAATTTAGGGAGATCAAAACTATCTCCTAGAAAATAGGAATTAAGTCACAACCATGAAACAAATTTTCTCCCTTAATTTTAGCTCTCCCCCTTAATGGAGAAAGGATTCACTTGAACACCTAACATCTCCCTAAACAATTCAAATTTGATCTTTCCAAGAGGGTTGGTGCAGTCAAATAAATCAAATTTCCCTCTAGTTGTCTATACAGTGTAGCATCCACCTCTTTAGAACCGTCATCACGTTGAAATTTAACATTATGTTGTATAGGTATTGAAGCATCTTTACACTGATCCATTCTGAATTTCTTCAATAATTTCCTGACATACTTTCCTTGAGTAACAAAAGTTTGGCCAATATCCCTCCAAACTTCAAGACCCAAACAATAATGCAGTTCTCCAAGGTCCTTCATTTCAAATACTTGTGACATCTGCACTATAATTTCTTCAACCAATTCATCAGAATTTCCAGTAACAATTAAATAATCAACATATAAGGAAATCAACACAATCTGCCCCTTTGAATCAAATATGATATACAAATTTGGATCATTTTTACTTCACTTATAACCATGTTGTAAGAAGAAAGAGTCTATTTTCTCATACCAAGATCTGGGAGCCTGTTTCAGCGCATACAATGCCTTTTTTAACTTACAGACCAAGTGTTCCGGCCCCTTTCTAATTAACCCTTCAGGTTGTGTTAAATGTACTTCTTCCTTCAAATCTCCATTTAGAAGAGCATATTTTACATCTAGCTAGTGTAAACTCCAATGGTACTTTGTGGCCAGAGCTATTAACATCCTAATAGTATTTAACTTAGCTACATGAGCAAAAGTCTTTCATAAGAAATTCCTTCTTTCTATGAGTACCCTTTGGCCACCAATCTATCTTTATATTTGTCTACACTACCATCTGCTTTGAACTTAGGTTATATAGCCATTTACAACCTATGGGTTCTTTTCCTTTTGGAAGTTCAACTAATTCCCAGGTTTTATTTTAATTATGGACTCATACTCTTCTTTCATAGTTGATCTCCATTCGTCGTACTGATTTGGTACATTATAATTCATGGGCTCAACAAAATTTAAAAACACTATTCATAAGAACATAATCTTTGTACCTTGCAGGTGAGTGAGTATGTCATCCTGATCTCCTTGGTAGCGAACTTTCCTCAATTTTGTCCTATGTGATTTCTTATTCTCCTATGAATGGACTTCGACTATTGAATGTATCCACATCACTAGATTCCTCTTTCTACTACTGTTGTTGCTATAAATGATTGTCTTTGGCTTCATCATTGTTGTTAGCAATCACTAAAGGCATGTGCCACTCCTCATAACTTCTGTTCTTATTCCCTTCATCAATATGTTCATGGAAGATAACATCCCTACTCGCAAATACCTTGTGAGTATATGGATTAAACATCTTATATGCTTTTAAATAAAAACAATACCCTACAAATATGCATTTTATAGCTTTAGCATCCAATTTCTTCCTATTTTCCTTAGGAATGTGTGCAAAAGATCTAGAACCAAGTACTCTCAAGTGATTAACTACATGCTTAAAACCATACAAAGCCTCAAATGGAGTCTTGAGATCAAGACACCTAATTGGACTTTTGTTCTTTAAGTAAACTACAGTACTAATTACTTCCACCAAAAAACCATGGATAGGTTCTTACCTTTAATCACGCTACACGCACACTCCGCCATATTTCTATTCTTTCTTTCTGCAACCCCATCCTATTGTGGAGGGTGGGGTACTGTAAATTGTTGTGCTATTCCATGATCTCTGCAATATTTGATGAAGTTTTCAAGCCTACGTTCTCCCCCTTGATCTGAGCGGAGGATTTTAATGACCTTCCCTATATACTTTTCAACCATATTTCTAAATTATTTAAAGTACTAAAAAGAATCACTTTTCCTTCTAAGAAAGTATGCCCATGCATACCTTGTGCAATCATTAATAAATAACAAGAAATAGTAAGCTCCACCTAAGGACCTTGTCTACATATGTCCACAAATATCAGTATGCACAAGTTCAAGTATATATTTCTTTTTCCTATTTAAGCTAAAGGGAAATTCATCCCTGTGCATTTTTCCAAGTGAAAAACCTTCACAATCAATAAGTTCATTCCTTAAAATAGGAATTTCATCAACCATACCTTGTTTCTATAGCAACAATAAATCATGAAGGTTGATATGACCAAAAATTTGATGCCAAAGATTCTCTGTTGTCATAGTCGCCGAAGTTGAAGCTTGATGTGGCATGCTTGTAACAGTCAACTTATATAGGCCTCCAACTCTTACTCCTCGTGCAACTGACTTCTGATGATTTAGCTTCCTTTACAACACAATAAGTTTTGAAAATATTTACCTTTAAATTCTGATCTATAATCATGGAACAGAGATCAAATTCTTTTTAATACCAGGCACATACATGACATTTTGGATGAGCCTAATATTAACACTAGGCAATATCACAAGGATATCTCCATACCCTTTAATCTTATATGCTTTGTCATCTCCTAGGTAGATGTTATCATCATTGTTGGTATCCTTAAAATTTTCATACCAGTATTTATTACATGCCATATGAGTGATGCTCCAGAATCCACAAAACAATTTCCAACCTCATTAGTCTCAGCAAAAAGAGTAGCACCAAACACAAATAATTTAAGATCATGATTCAGATCTTTACCAGCAAAATGCCCTGTATGAATCTTGTGTCTATGTCTATTTTCATTAGTCTTCTTTTTATAACAGTATCTAGCAATATGACCAATTATGCCATAGTAAAACACTTAATTCCCAAATCATTTTTAGCAGATGACATTGTAAAAACCCTATTGAAAATTCCATGTAATAAAAGAAAAATAATAACCACAGATGATGGGACACTTATTCCAAGTTGAATGTTAGGAAAAATCCTAGTGATGGGGATTACTTGTGATTGTTTACGGCTAAGGAAATTAGCAAAGGAAATGTCTAAGGCTTTGGAAAGGAAAAATGGCACTTTGGCACATTTATATATGAAAATGGAAATTAGGAGAAAAGGGAGTTGAAAGGTCACATGTTGCATGTGAGGAGGAAAATGAAGGAAAATAATGGAAATGAAGAAAATACAACTCTCTTTCCATTGACCATGCTGGACCCACCAACATGTCAGGGGATCTCCCTGGTAAGAAGTCCCAACTAGAGCTCAGACTTTTTGGTGTAAGAGTCCCAGCAGTGGGTCCTACGGTATCACCTTGATCATGTTTGTGCGTAGAGGCAAGTAAGATGTCACTATTGGTATTAAGGGTGTGATGTGCATAGCAAGCCAAGGAAGGTGCATGAATGGTTCTAACACTCGGAAAGTGGAGTGAGTGCACCCCTTGGAAACTTGTGTAAACACATAACTTGGAAGGGAACACACGAACAAAGATGTATCAAAAGATGGAAGGAAGGTGAACCAACAATCCAATGTGATGCTTAAACCAACAACACATTTCAGAAAGATTCATACATACATATACATAAAAGGTCTATACATACATGTGTAAGCAAACAGATACATATATCATTAGAGTAAACAAGTTAATTGAAATATAATAACAACATATGCATGAAACATGTTGGTTATGTTATATTAAGAGGTGAAATTTCTAATCATACAGTACAACCATGACCAACCACTAGTTTCGATAACGAAATGTTACACTCACTGCCGCCTGCTCCTCCAAAGAGATGTACTAGCTCTGCACTTTGGAGAAGCCAAGGCTCGTTACAATACTCTCCAAGCTTTATCTAAGATACTCCTATTGGAAGCTTGGCTAACCAAAATCCCTTAAAATGAGTTATGAAGTTCGATAAATAGCAAAAGGTGGGGTGACCCTTGACATTCTCCTTTGTGACTCTTCACCTACCCTCATGACTCTTCACCTACTACATGAATGTTAGATTTAACTATCAACACTTGGACTTTCACTTTACAAGATGTTACATACTATCTACACATGTACCCATGTGAGACAAAATAGGCTTGAAAAGGCCATGCAAGCTATCACTAAGACTTAGACAGTTGTGGGAAGACCAACTCTTCGACATCATTGCGATGATCGATGATGGTGAACTGATGCCAAGCTTGGTCTTCTGTGATGGTGTCCGTGCACTCAATGGTGACATCATGTTGTAGGATAACTCTTGTCTCCATTTCATCCGGGTACAGTGGTATGGATCCTTTCTCCAACATGTCTGATAATATGTGCATCATCCTCTTGAGTGCAGCTAGAATAGCAACATGCTGATACATAGTGTCTGCACTGATCTTCAAGTGTGTGCTGGTGACTATCCACATCAACCTATCAGAATACATGTTCAGCTCTAGTTAGACTTGGTTCTTATCTTTGCCTCAGTGAGTGTGCCAATGGGTAGGATCACATGCATGTGTATAATGACATCCATGCTCCTCAACACCCTTGCATGCGATCGACAACACTACTAACCCTGTCTACTCCCTACCAGTGGCTAGGTTGGGTCTATAACCTGTATGGGCACAGTTTGCTCAGTATTTACATGTTGTGCCTCCCGATTTACCTATTCCTGTTGCAAATCCTTCTCTCGTCTGTGTAACTCCAATTCTTCCTTGAGTTTCTACTTTAGCACCTACAACTACTTTTATGTTTCTCTCTCTACCTTCACATAATTCTCCTATCACGTTGTCACCTTATAGCCTCAATATCCAAAGATGTTCTCATCATAAGTGGATCTGCTTGAACTTGCAACTTTGCTCCATCTCTGCAATATCAACATCCTTTCTCTTGCATTTGTCACACACAGGTGTGCTACCTTCTGTTGTTGTTGATGGTGTTGCTTGTTCTGATGCCACTTCCATTTCAAATTGATATCCTTGTCCATGAACAAATTGATATCTTCATAGATAGGAAAGTCCATAGACACTTGATCGACTGCATCCCTAGATTCCCTCTCAACAGTGTCTTTAACTCTGCTCTCCTGGAAACCATTGTACATGTGCTACTGAGAGGAAGATGAACACTTGTGATACCTAGATACATAACAACATTCATGGCAAGAAATTTGTCTGTTGAAAACAAAAAAAACTGGAGGACTGACATGTAACATACCTGCGTGAATTTCTATGAATATTGCGCAATTCTCACAGGGAGGTTGGAAGACTAACTACCAAACTATGCAAGGCATAGTCCGAGCTATCTGGAGGCTGAATGACTACTAAAATTATGCAATGCATAGTCCAGCCTAGCTTACTGAGGACTAAAACTGCACAATGCGCAGTTTTAGTTAGGAGTGACATGAAAACCAGCAAAATGCATTGCACAATTTCTAGGGCCAACAAGGCATTGCCTCCCAGAGTTGCACAATGCAAGCCTGGAGGTTAGTGTTGGGCGAGAATTGCATAATTTTTGGAGGGAATGCAGAGCCTTCACTTCCGGAAATGTGTAATGCTAGCCAGGCAAGGGAAGGTCTGGGCCAAGGCATCCTAGACCCACCAACAGGTTACTGAAAACATGAGAAATCTGAATGCATGGTGATATTGAGTGTAAACAAGAGTGAATGATCATGCATGCAAACAGTAAGTGCAAGATTTAGAAAACATGAAAGAATGCATGTGTGTGAAGTGGGTTGCCACAATAATGACCGTTGGTGAAAAAACAATGTCATACATGCGACAACAGTGAGATGTAAACAAAAACAAAAACAATGGTTCTACAAGCTAACATACATCAAAATGAAAATAACTACTCATTGAAATCAAGAAGACAACACTTAATAAAGTGAAACACAAAAAGTGATAGAAATGCAGTGCAAGATATGAGAAGCAGACTTACCCTGAAACAACTAAGATGAAAGTGTTGAAGACTCCTAGATGTGACGTGGGATGTCAGAGTTGCAAGGTTGATGTGTGGAATGAGCTCTATAGCGTCCAATTCATAAGTTATGATAAGATCGATGTTATGATGCGCATGCCACAAATCTAGGAAAAAGTGACACTTGGCGAGAGGTTTCTAAAATGATCATTGCATGTAACCTCCAACTGTTAAAAAAAGATCCCTAAATCTAGGAATTCCTTTTGCATGTTTCCTTTTTCTATTTTAGGAAAATCAGCACATGCATGCAAATCAACTTTTCTCGGTCCTGGAGGGAACTAGTCAACCTGAAGGCACATGCAACAACCTGCAAGACTAGGAGAGGGATTTGCATAGTTTCTGGGCTGAGCTGGGTTGGTTGTCCCTGAGGGATTGCGCAATTTCTAGGTTCAGCAGTTTCTGGGTTCAACATGTGATTGTTGCCCAGAATTGTGCAATTTTTGGGCTGAGCTACAGCGCTCAGCTAGATTGTGTAGTTTTCTCAAGGAAGCATGTCTAACTGAATTTCACAATTTTCAAGCCTAACAGGCTACCCAACAAATTTGCACACTTTCTGGAGGGAAGGCTAGTTCCCCTCCATAATCAAACAATTTTCTGAGGGAGCTACTTAGCCAACAACTAGCTTAAGTATGGAATAGGAACCTGTCAAGGGAGTGAAGCAAACTAATATGCACAAGATGGAAAGACACTGAAACTCAGCTGAAGCCTATGTAATTGACAGTGAAAGACATGCTTCTAAGGATGGTTGGTAGGGAGGCCCCAAAATGAAGCTAAAGAAAATTTTTGGAGGGTGGTTGTAGCTGCTACAACACTTGACGATACATTGGTAGAACTCTAGCTCTTCAAATGGACCTTGTTCGTGAATGCAATTCTAACGCCTCTGGAAGTATTGTTCAATTCTTTGTTCATATTGGTTTCCACACTCGCTTGATTGTAAGATGTAGCATCTGCCAAGCTCTTGGTCAATAGACACACATTCCAAGCTAAGCCAACACAGTTGTTTCGATTAGGATGAGGGTAATGTTGGTGCATAAGCCATATGATCTTCAAAGTTTTAGTTTCATCTTTGGTGTTGCTCCACTACCAGTAGGGCTGGACAGTACCCTAGCAGAGTCACGCAGGAAGAGAAGCATCACTCTACTGCTAGCGAGCCTAGTTAGTACCCCGATAGAGTTACTTGCATCACCTCTCTGTGTAGGAAGCCTTTCTCTTCTTTTTCCTTATTCATTTTTCATTTTTTCAATTTTTTTTCCATTTTCATTTTTCATTTTTCATTTTCGTAACTGTGCGTAGCACTTATTTATTTCAGAGTCGGAAGAGGGATCCTAACTTATTGAGAGAATAAGAGGTTTTTCCTTCAGATAAGTAGTTTATATATACCTCTATGGTGCTTGTTAAGGTTTCCCCCCTCACCTTACTCTACTTGACTGAGCTAACAAGGATTAACCCAGAAACAACTGACTAGAGTAGGTGATACTAGTTAGTGTGCAAGTCTTCCGTTTTCACCAAGCTTCACCATGAACATAATGTATTTTCCATTGATGTATCATGGACTAAAGACAACAAGTTCTTCATACAGGGTTAGGACAATAGATAACCAAGTGTTGATCACTGCACATGTCCTTTTGTAGTTTACCCAACTTATTTCAAGAGTTGCACATGGTTTCATGCAAAACTAACTTATGGATGTAATGAAGAAAGCAAACAACAAAACAAAGAAAAATAAAAAGTAAATGAATAAGAAAAGCGAGTAAGCAAACAAGTAGACGAGAAAACAAACATGGGAAGTAAGAAGCAAACATGCAGGCAAGCAAACAAACCAAAAGAAAACACTACTCCTACTCCTAAGCTAACAGTGCATGGGTCTACTTATGTAAAGTGATACTTCCATTATAGCCATCGACGCATTGGTCGACCCATGTTGATGAAGGCATGGTTCGTGAACAATAAAGCTATGTGAACCATCAAACATCAAAGATATAACTGTGAAGTTAAACACACTCTGAGTCTAAATGTGTCCACATAACATAAGTGAGTGAAAGTGCATGAGATGCACTCTGTGGTCTTTCCATGGTTTTGTGCTACACTGCATGTAGATGTTAAGTGTACGCATTCTATTGACTGTGACATGTAAGAAAACATGAGAAAGGTAGACCACTTACGTTGCACAAGTGTGCTTGCTGTGTAAGATTCCTCCAATGCATGAGCGATGGGATCATGTAGTTTGAATGGAGGAAGCGAACTATGAGTGTGAGATTAATCTTCAATGCATACAGATGAGTAATGAGGAGCCTTGGTTGTTTCAACAATTCCCTGATCAGAAGTGAAACCAACCTCATGACAGCGAGGGCCTAATATAACCATTAACTCAGGCTAAAGTGCCTCAGCAGTCTGTGGGGTTTTGATAGATAGATCATTGTAGACCAGTGCCTTAGAAAGATTAACAATGATTGAATCAACATTATGATTGGATGAAGAAGTAGAGAGATCACGAGAACCAAGATTAGAAAATTTAGGATGTTTGTCAGCATCCTCATGATTTGATGAATCACACAGAGGGGTAGATGAGAAGTAGGAACGTTCAGCCACTGCATTTCTGGAATGAGCAGATGAAGTGAGAAGCATGAACGTTTAGCCTCTGTGTTCCCAAAATGAGAAGATGAAGAAACAAGTGGATGTTCAATGAATTATTTGTCCTCTCCATTGTTGGATAATGGAATGACATCCGATGTGTTCTGCGAATGATAAACAATGGATGCATCCGTAGACAGGGATACACATGCAAAATCAAGGATGATAGAATCACAAAAGATGTTAGGAAAACACGAAGGAGGTTCATATAGAAGGGAAGCATCCTTTGCTGAGGATTGATGCTCAAGCTCCCAGTCATACTCTTCATGAATGACAGTGTAAGTTGGTTGTGCAACACCAACTCTGTCAATGGATTGATCCTTGTTCATAATAGGTGTAGAGTCTGGAATGGAAGAACACAAAACAATGCAATCTGGAGGATCATCAGAATATGAAGACAGAGGTTGAGGTACGAAATACATATGACAACCTGTGGGATTAGCAACCAAGTATACGTGAGAATGGAGCAAAGTGATGTTGGGAGAATGTGACAGTTGAATAGATGTGTATGAATATTCTCCCACATCACTCTGCAGTGGTGGAGTTGTTTGATGTGGGGACGACGGACAGTCACTTCTGATAGTGACAATGTCCATTTGTGATTGCGCACATCCATCAGTGAAGTATGCTGAGTGGGGCTTGGGCTTGAACTTCTTCTTAGGATTTAAAATTTTGGTAAGGAAATACTCAAATTTGTCCATGAGATATTGGAATTTCATCTGACTTTTTGGAGCTTGAAACTGCAACACACAAAAAAGTGGTCCCAAAATTCCATAGGCGATTCTTGTAGGGTCTTCCGTAGTGCTAACATTTTTTGGTCAAGAGGTTCCATATCAAAATGGTGGAAAGTAGATTCAATGAGATCACAAAACTGCTGAAGTGAGTGCATGTTGCTAGGAGGCAGACTCCAACTCGACTGTAGTGGGGATTCACAAAGTGTTTATGCAATCAACACGCTGGCTTCTTCTGTGTAGAACTCATTTGCAAGGAATGCATATAAGTCTTCTAAGTACTCAGGCCATGTACTTCACCTTCACGATCATACATGAATTTGGACAAGAGATCAACAAACTGCCTTATGATGTCGAGAGGTTTGTCATGCGAAAGACATCCTGGAGGGATAAGCTTGATAGCATCCATGATAAATGTGTGAAGATTCAAAATAGGATTAGAGGACATAGCTTGTCATTTGTTCCTCCTTCTAGCGCCAAAAATCTTGACGATGTTCGAATCGCCAACATGATAGGGGATCTCCCTAGTAACAAGTCCCAACTAGACGTCACACCATTTGGTGTAAGAGTCCCAGCAGTGGGTCGTACAGTATTGCCTTCACCATGGTTGCACGCAGAGGCAGGTAAGATGTCCCTATTGGTAGCAAGGGTGTGACATGTGCAACAAGCCAAGGAAGGTGCATGAACAATTCTAACGCACGAAAAGTGGAGTGAGTGCACCAATGGTAACCTGTGTAAACATGCATCTTGGAAGGGAACACATGAGCAAAGATTCATCACAAGCAGGAAGGAAGGTGAACCAAAAATCCAAAGTGATGGTTAAACCAACAACACATTTGAGTAAGATTCATACATACATATAGAGAAATATTCTATACATACATGCATAAGAAAACAGATACATATATCGTTAGGGTAAGTAAGTTAATTGAAATACAATAACAACATATGTATGAAACGTGTTGGCTCTATTCTATTAAGAGGTGAAAGTTCCAATCATACAATACAACCATGACCAAACACTAGTTCTGATAATGGAATGTTATAATCACTACCATTTGCTCCTCCAAAGAGATGTACTAGCTATGAACTATGGAGAAGCCAAGGCTCGTTACAATACTCTCCAATATTTCTCTAAGATACTCCTATTGGAAGCTTGGCTGACCAAAATCCCTTAAAATGAGTTATGAGGTTCTATAAACAGAAAAGGGTTAGGTGACCGTTGACATTCCCCTTTGTGACTCTTCACCTACCCTCATGAATCTTCACCTACTACATGATTATTACATTCAACTATTGACACATGGACTTTCGTTTTACAAGATGTTACATAAAATCTGCAGATTTACCCATGTGAGACAAAATAGGCTTGAGACAGTCATGTAAGCTATCACTAAGAATCAGACAGTTGTGGGAAGACCAACTCTTCAACATGCTTGCAATGATTAATGATGGCGAACTGATGCCAGACTTGGTCATCTGTGATGGTGTCCACGCACTCAATGGTGACATCATGTTGTAAATGAACTCTTGCCTCCTTTGCATCTGGGTACACTGATGTGGATCCTTTCTCCAACTCATCTGATAATATGTGCATCATCGTCTTGAGTGCAACTGGACCAACAACATGCTAATGCATAGTGTCCGCAGTGATCTTCAAGTGTGTGCTAGTGACTATGCGCATCAACTTGTTGAAATACATGTTCATCTCTGGTTGGGCTTGGTTCTTGTCTTTGCCTCGATGAGTGTGCTGATGGGTGGGATCGAATTCATGCACATAATGACATCCATGCTCCTGAACACCCTTACATGCGATCAACGACATTGCTCACCCTGTTTGCTCCGTGCCAGCTATTGGGATGAGTCTATAACTTGTATGGGCAGAATTTCATCTGTCTGTGCATGTTGCACCTCCTGCTGTACCTGTTGTAGTGTTGTTTTCACCAATCGTAATTGATCAAGAATGCAACCATTTAATTGTCAACCCAGGGTAGGTCTGTTATTTCAGTGGAGTTTTGACTGTCTGTGTTGATACACTATAACCAAGAATGAAAATAGAAAATAGTAAAGAAAATTGTTGAACCAATTGTAGGAATTAAATCATTCATGAAGAAATTAAAACACTCTAGAGAAATGACATCACACTTCACAATTACCAGAGCAAAGGCATGCCACACACTGTACTAATAACTACACTAGCTAGTCAACTACCATACTGCTAATCAAATTGGTGTAAAAACATAAAATAATTATGGAACTGAAGCATATATATTCTACAAATTATAAAATGAAAACATAAAACCATACAAATAATAAAATAAAGAAACAATAATATACAACTACTCTACCGCTACAGTCCTTGCTAAAGAGGAGGGTCCTTCCTCCCTAGTAAGGGCACATGAATGAACACGAGATTAGTTAAAGAATCTACTTAGAAACAAAAACAACATCACCACATTGTATTTGATAATAAAAGAAACTAAAAGTTACAAGATCAAAACAATAGTTCTTTCTATGTCATTTCCATACATGAGAGATTAAGTTTCTCTTATAGTTATTACATACCCAAAATCAGGAATAGATCAGTCAGGAGAATCTCATGATTCTCATGCTAATCATAAAATAGAAATTGTTGTAACCAGTTACTAAATACAAATTCTATTCAAATACATTGGTTAAGATCTTAACTGCTTGGATCTGTCACTTTCTAAATAAAAAATTCATAACTTCCAATAGTTGTTGCGTGGAATAGTACCCATGACTTTGCCAGCTACGGTGTAACAACATCCTATGGTCAAATGACGGTTTTGGATGTAACAAAAATCACTAGGTAACAACAACCTTGTAATGACACCCGAGGTGTAACAACAGTAACCCATTACTACATTGCTTCAATGTTGTTCTCCTCTCTTCTCCTCCTTGAGAAATTCTGAAGTGATTGGCACTGTGCTCAACTATTCTAGATCTGTAAATTGTTCCCCTCCACTTCTGTTTGAGAGTTCAGAATGAGGATACAATGCTTCAGTAGTGGGTAAATGGCAGGGTAACGTAGTGAGGTTAAAGGAAAGGATTTAAAATTAGGATTCGTACTGTGCAATAACATTTTCTTATTAATGCTAAGTTATGGAAGGTCTAGTCTAAGTTACAATTCCCTTTTTGGAATGATCGATCATTAAATGATCATGATTAGAAGATCATCATACTTTGGTTTCAATTTTTAAATGCTTACAGGTCATGCAAACTTCATGTCATCATGTATTTTGGCACCACCCCCAATAGCTTAAATGTGATGGCCGACCTCGACCGTCAAAAGGATATTTCATTATATTGCCATAATTACTTAATAAAAGAGGATAGAGATATTACCATTTTCATAACATACCTAGTGTGACATGGAGAGAATATATTGGTGACGAGGTGCGCCAATTTAATTCCAGTGATCAAGGAAACTTCTCCCGAATCATGGTGATGCATGTTGTGTATTACAATAGATAATTTACTTGGATTATTTCTAGAAGTCGTCAACTGTTACAGAGGTAACAACCAAGATGACTGTTATGTATTATTGGTTTCCATAAAAGATAAAAGAAAATAACTAAAACAGTCGTATAACAAAATTATTGTAAGATATGCCTGAAATAACAAATGTTGTTTCAGATTGTGTAACAATTGCCACAGAGTAGTTTTCAACTATTACATAAATTTCGTTTTTGTGCCCTAAAAGAGGTTTTCACAGCCATATGATTTTCATTATTATTTTTCTTATTTTTGTTTTTTTCTTATTCTTATTTTTTTTTTTTTTTAGCAAGTGTAACAGTAGCCGACAGAGGTTGGTTTTCATTTGTTACACTTATTGAAAAATTAGAAGCAACACAGGGGGGTTTTCCCCTGCTCCTATAAGCTGAAGGCCCGAATTCGTGACAATGTTAACAAATGAGTCCCTTGAAGCAGGTTATGATATAACCGAAGACGGTGCCCATTTGCAAGCAGTGGTGTTCTCACACTATCAATGGTAACAAAATTCACAGTCCAATTGTCAAAGACTACATCTACCTCATGGGGACCTAGCCATTCGGTTCAGAGCTTACCTTAAAGTCCTTCAATCATGAATCATATAAGAGAGCCCAATATTCTTTCTAAAAATTCTTCTTGATTAACCTGTCATGCCACTTAGCTCTCTGTTGCTGGATAGTAGCCAACCGTTTCTCCTCCAATTCATTGAGCTGGTTCAACCTTTGCTTTTGTGCTATAGCGAGATCCAAATTCACCTGCAATGGTATTCTCAATGTCTTGATTTCAAACTCAATAGGGAATAAGGGATTTTTACCATACAAAAGTTCATATGGTGAGAATCCTGTAGTATTCCTCCATGTATTTCTACATGACCACAAAACTTCTGGAAGTTTATTAGCCCAATTCCTTCGGTGACTAGCCACAGTAATGGTAAGAATCCCCTCAATGAATTTGTTGGTGTTTTCCACTTGGCCATTTACTTGTGGGTGATAAGGTGTTGTGATTCTATGATGTATTTTATATTTTTCAACCAACTTTTGGATCATATGGGATTTAAACTGGGGCCCTCCATCTGTCACTATCTCCCTGGGTTTACCAAAACGGACCAAGATGTCTTCAAACATGAAGTCTAAAACAACCTCTTTGTGGCTCTAGTTAGTGATTTTTCCTCAACCCATTTTGTGACACAATCGGTGCAGAACAAGATGTAGGATTTTGTCTGGATGAAGGATTAACTGGTCCCACAAAATCCAAGGCACATTTCTCAAAAGGTTCTAATACTATTTGAGGTTGTAACAAAATCTCATCTAATTGCAGTGGTTAGCCCATCCTTTGGAAATTATCACATCCTTTCATGAACTTCTTGGCATCTTGAAATATTGTTGGGCAATAATATCCTGTCGAAAGGACTTTGTATCCAATCTGCTTGTCTGCGAAATGCCCTTCACAAGGTTCCTCATGACAAGCCTTAAGGATGTCAAAGATCTCATCTTCCCTAACACAATGTGTGATCTGAAAATCTTGTCCAATGTGATAGAGATTCCCATCTATCTAGGTATAGGTAACACTCCATTGTATGATATTTCTCTTTTCCTTGGAGGACAATTATTGTGGAAACTTCCCTGCAGCAAGATAATTGCCTATATCTTCATACCATGGTGAGAAGTAGAAATAACAAAGAGATACTCATCAGGGAAAGAATTCTCATTAGGAATGCAATTGTCATCAATAATTAACCTAGAAAGAAAGTCATCTACTATATTATCTTTTCTAGGTTTATCTACAATTGTGATATCAAATTCCTATAACAACAATAACCAACATGTAATTCTACCATTCGTAATTGGATTAATTCATTAAAAAATGAATAACGGAGTGGTCAATGTGTACAAATACTTGATACTTGGTGATATATTGTTGAAACTTATTGATGTCATGCACTACTACTAAGAATTCCTTCTCGATCATTGTGTAATTGAGCTCAATCGGGGTCAAATTATTACTTATCTAATAAATAGCATAAGGTTTCCTATCCTCTAGCTAACCCAAAAGAGCACCTACAACAATATCAGATGCATCTGTAACTATGTTAAACAACAATTCCCAATTAGGTCCACGTAAAACCGGAGTTGCTGATACACAACATTTCAGCTTCAAAACGTCCTGCTCACACATTCTTGTCCACAAAAATTGTATATCTTTCATAAATAAAGGAAACAATGGCAATGCAATTTTTGAAAAATTCTCTATAAACCTTCTGTAATGCTCTACATGTCCCAAGAAACTACGTACCTATTTTTGCATCTTGGGAGTTGGAATTCTCAAAATTACCTCTATTTTAGCATGTTCTACCTTGATCCCATAAGAAGAAATGTATTGTCCCAGCAAGATCCCTTCAGTCATCATCATGTGACATTTTTCAGTGCTCAAAGCAACATTAGTCTGTACACAACATTTGAGCACTTATTCTAAATTAACTAATGTTGTTTCAAAAGCATCACCATAAAGTGTAAAATTATCCATGAAGATTTCAAGGGAGTCATTCAACAAATCAGAAAAAAGACCCAAGTAGTGCCCTCTAAAAAGTTTCTAGTGCATTGCAGAGTCCAAAAGGGAGTACTATGTATGTGAAAGTTATCCAAGGGCAAGTAAATGCTTTTTTATCCTGTTCTTCTGGAGAAATCTATATTTGGTTGTAGCCACTAAACCCATCTAAAAACGAAAAAAACTTTTTCTTGAAAAGGGTGTCAAGGACCTATTCTATAAGTGGTAAAGGAAAATGGTCCTTTTAAGTGGCATTATTGAGTTCTCTATAATCCGCATAGATACTCCACTTTCCATTCTTATTAGGGACAATGACAAGTGGAGACACCCACTAACTGTCAGATAATGGATAAATAAAATTAGCATTCAAGAGTTTTTGTAATTCTAATTTCACTACCTCCTTCACCATAGGGTTCATGTGGCACTGCAGTTGTCTAATTCATTTGCAGCTAGATTTCAAATAAATGTGATGAGTGCACAGGTTGGGATGAATCCCTTTCATATCTGTGTAGTCCCATGCAAATTCCTTTTTGTATATTCTTGTAACAACTGTAACAACGATTTGTTTTTCTTAGTAGTCAGATTGGGATTAATGTTCATATACTTTCCTGGTTCTATTTCGACTGGACTATTGTCAGTATGCAGAGTGGTTCTCATTTGTTCAAATCTTATATCTTCTACCTCTTCTTCCTCCTTTCAATTTTAAATAGAAGCGACAAAAAGAGAGTTACTAATAAATCCATTATTAATATCATCTTCTGTCTCATCGTTGAAATACTGAGCTTTTCCCAGAGTGAGGAGCAATAGGGAAAGATCTGATTTGGGTTCAAGTTCATCCCACCAGGGATTATTCAAATCCATATTTGGTTTTGGGGGGTAAAAATTAAGTTTCTTTGTAGCCTCACCATCTTAAATCATCATAGATTTGGATATGCATCCTATAAATGCATCTGCGGTGGCCAGCCAGGTTCTCCCTAGAATCAAAGGATGCCCCCTAGGTTTGATTTGGTTTGTAAGATAAGAAATTTAACTAGATAACTCCAAGAAGATATTGTGATTACTATGTCTTCTAATACTCTGTCAGGTTTAACACTGGACCTATTTGCTAATTAAAGTACAATAGGCATATGTATAAGCCCATGTAGCCCCAGTATGGTAAAGAAGTCCTTTGTCATCACATTGATGTTCTTCCCAGGATCAATCAATGTATTAGTTATGGGCTGGTAGTTAATGTAGAAAGTAACTGTAGGGTTCCCTGGATCATGATACTTGGTTAAAAGATGCTGAGAAGTCATTAATTCAGATATTTTCCCCACCACGTGTATGGTAGCAGGGTCCTTAGGATTCCTTCTAGATTTCTTAATGCACAGATCTCGTACTGTTTTGGCATAAATAGGTACTTCTTTAAGAGCTTGTAGTATAGGAGTTCATATGTGTAGGTTTTTCAACTCCCTAAGGAAATCAGATTCAGGTTATGAGTTCATTCCAGTCTTAGTTAATCTTTGAGGATATGGAGGATCCTGAGTCATAATAGTCAAATCAGCTGCTACAGGTGTATCAACCTTACTTGAGTTGGATGTTACAGAAGTAATAGTTCTTCTTGGATTAGCTGTTATAGGAATAACAATTTGCTCTGTATCTACTGTTACAGGTGTAAAAATCATCTCAAGATCTACTGTACCTCCTTTGGAAGGTTCACATTCATTCTCGGTGATGATAGGGGAGAGGTTTGGTTTAATCACCTTACCTGACTGTAGTTGAATTTCATTAAGTCCAACATGATAAGGTAGGTTTGGAAGGTAGTCAGAGCCTCTATGCTATGGGCTACTTTATTGTTCGGGTTAGGGTTAGGTTGCACAAGTAATTGGGGTCGCACAGGTGGTGTAGGAATAAGAGTTTAGAAAGGGAGCAGTTGCAGCTGCTGCTGCATTGGTAATCCAGGAGAGGTTTTACTTTGGACATTCCCTCTCCAGTTCTGATTCCAAGGATATGGTTGAGATAGAGGATATGTAATAGATGGAGAGGGGGATCAATGGTTCCACGGCGAAGGAAAATGTGCTGGAGAAGGAGCAGAGTATTTCCATGGATATTGTTGAGCGTTATATGCATTATTCCACGAATTACAAGAATAAAAATCTTGGGACATACCTGGAGGTCATGGCTACCATGGTCTTCTGGGTCCGATGAAATAAGGAGACTGAACTTCTTCACTCGATTATTTGAGTATTGTTTTCAGTCTGGGAAGCTTCGGACATTGACCTATAGAATTTTCTAGCTCACAAATATTGTACAAGTTGATGTTGTTCATTTCAAACTCCCTCAAGGGATGTTTCTTCTAGAAATTTAGACAGAACATAACTAGAGGTGTATCAACTTCCCCTTGTGTCTTCTTGATCTGTGTTGTCGTTATTTGGGTAGATAGAGTGTTGAGGATGTTGGTTTTGAAATTTTCAAATAAAGTTCTAATCTCTTCTCTGGTTACTCCTCCACTTGCAGATTTTTTAATCGGACAATGGCAACTCGGATTATGCTTCTTCACTTCGACGACCCTCTAGAGCATCTCAGATACAGATTTATGATTTTAGCAAATGGTTCTTGAGATATGTCCCCTTTTCCTAATAGATTTAGGGTATCAAGGCTATCCCTCATTCCTCTTAAAAATATGGTATTCAAGTTCTCGTGATCTAAATCACTGTGTTTAGACCTCTGTAAATTATAATGAAACTATGCCACGTAGTTTTCGAGTCTCTTATCCTCCTTGTGTGTCATCCTAAATACTTCCTCTCTTAAGTCCCTGGTTCTGTAATATTGTTGATACTTTGATAAAATGGTTCCTTCATGTCTCTCCATGTTCAAATAGAAGTAGAGCCTAACTCCATGAACCATCTCAAGGCTGCTCTGTTTAGAGTAGTAGGAAACAATTTTAATTTCTGAGCATCTGAAACATAGTTATAACTCCTGCATAAGACAGCAAATTCAAATAAGAAGGTGTCTGGGTCTTATACAATCATTCCTTGAAAATATGATAAGGATGATAAAGGAATATTTTTCATGGGAGCCTCACCTCTTATATCCTCAATTGGGAACTCAAAGGTGGTGACAATAGCATATGTTTTGGTTTTGTTTTTATTGTTGCTCCACATTGCTAACCCTTCTAATCCTTATTGTAATATACGTTCTTCAAACTGTTCTTGTGATTGTCTTGCAGGTGAAATTGGTAGCTCAGATGGCTTCATGGCTAACTATTTCACTACATTTCCTGAGTCTAGATATTGATAAACCAATAAGCGCTCTCCTATTTTAGGTGTTTGATGTTCCCCTTCAATTTCCCCTTATCCCTTAGTCCTAAGGTTCTGGTTAATAGCTTCCCCTTGCTGTTCCCGAATCACATGCTTTATCTTGAGAGTGTTTTCGCTAGCTTTAGAATGGTATGGTCCTAAGACAGAGGAATCAAAGGTTTATGTCCTTATTATGAGAGTAACAACTTTTTGTGGCCCTTTTTTCCTTGTGTCCCTTTGAGAACATGATTGTTATTTGTATGCCTTTGAGATCAGTTCATGTATAAATTTTTTCCTTCCCAAGTCTACACTCTTCCTTTCCTTTTTACAATCCATTTTTTCTGTGACTAATTAGAGTCAGGGGGTATTTTTGGTATTTCTATAATTCCCTCAGTTGCACACATGGACCCTAAGTGTATTAATTCACACCCTAAGTGTCTGAATATTCGACAGTGGTGAGCCTTCCCAGGTATTTTAGAGTAATGCATAGGTTCTTACCTCTCGGCTTACCGTACAACAACTAAAGAGATGAAGGAATGCTTTTAGAAAACACCAAAATGCCACACCCTAAGTTCCCTAGTGATCACAATGGTGAGCCTACCCAAGTATATTAGAGCAATGCGTAGGTTCTTACCTCTCGTCTTACCACCCAATGATTTCGGATTAAGGACACTTTATCATCAAACAAACAACTTGGCTAATTGTATCATCAACTGCCCTCCCTAACAATGATCCCAAAATGTAGTGTTGTTTTAATGAATCCTAATTAACCAAGATTGCAACCATTTAATTGTCAACCCAGGGTAGGTCTATTATTTCAGTGGATTTTTCACAGTCTATGCCGATACACTACAACCAAGAATGATAATACAAAACAGTAAAGAACACCATTGAATCAATTGTAGAAATTAAATCACTCATGCATAAACTAAAACACACTACATAAATGAAATCACACTTCAAAATTACCCGAGCAAAGGCATGCCACACATTATACTAATAACTACGCCAGTAGGTCAACTACCATACTTCTACTCAAATTGGTGTAAGAACATAACATAATTATGGAACTGCAGTAGACATATTCTACAAATTATACAATGACAACAGAAAACCATACAAAAAATAAAAGAAAGAAACAATAATATACAACTACTCTACCATTGTAGTCCCTGCTAAAGAGGAGGGCCCTTCCTCCCTAGCAGGGGTGTAGGAATGAACATGAGATTAGTTAAAGAATCAAATTAGAAATAACAATAGTATCACTGAAGTGCCTTTGATATTAAAGATAATTAAAAGTTACAAGATCAAAATAAAAGTGCTCTATATGTCTTCCTCGCTAGCAGGGGCGCATGAATGAACATGAGATTACTTAAAGAATCAAATTAGAAATAACAACAGTATCACCGAAGTGTCTTTGATATTAAATATAATTAAAAGTTACAAGATCAAAATAAAAGTGCTCTATATGTCGTCTCCATACATGAGAGATTAATTTTCTCTTATAGTTATTACATATCCAAAATCAGGAATAGATCAGTCATGAGAATCTCACAATTCTCATGTTGATAATAAAATAGAAATTGTTATAATCAGTTCCTAAATACAAATGTTATTCAAATACATTGGTTAAGATCATGACCACTTGGATTTGTCACTTTCTAAATAAACAATTCATAACTTCCAATAGTTGTTGTGTGCAATGATACCCACGTCTTTTCCATCTACTGTGTAACAACATCCTACGGTCAAATTATGGTTTGAGATGTAACAAAAATCACTAGGTAACAGAAACCTTCTAATGGCACCTAATGTGTAACAACGATAATCTGTAATAGCACGTGGTGTAACAACAACACCTCTAATAGTGTATCGAGTGTAACAACAATCTATTCCATCCTTCTCTTAAACTGATCAGCAAGTCTGTTCATTCCATAACCTTGTTCTCGCAAGCAACACCTAAAAAAGAGGATAGGATCCAAAAGACTTCTCCAATTCTTACCCTAGTTAGCCATAAAAAGGAATATTCCATCATTATATTTAGCAAAAATGAAAAAATAACATGATGGAAAAATAGGCTATTTATAATAAGGAAAAGGTGATTAACATGTAAATTTTTGTTGGCCTGGAGGGAAAGAGGATCAAAAATGGGGAAAGAGAATATAAGAAACAGGTATAAAAATACACCCAACACCTATTTCTTTTGCAACTACTTCTCTCGTCTGTGCAATTCTTGTTCTTCCTTGAGTTTCTGCTTCAACACATGAATCTCCTTCTCTGTTTTTCTCTCTACCTTCATGTGATCCTCCTGCCACGCTATCACCTCATAGCCTCAATATCTAAAGCTTCTTTCATCACAAGTGGATCTACTTGAACTTGCAACTTTGCTCCGCCTCTGCATTGTTAACAACCTTCTTTTTGCATTTGTCACATGCATGTGTGCTACCTTCTGCTACTGCTGATGGTGTTATTTGTTGCGATGTTGCTTCCATTTCATCTTGATATCCTTGTCCATAAACAGCTTGATATCTTGATAGAAAGGAAATTTCATAGACGCTTGGTTGAATGCATCCCAAGTTGTGCTCTCAATGGTGTCTTTAACTATGCTCTCCTAGAAACCATTGTACATGTGTTTTTGAGAGGTAGATGAACACCTGTGATACTTGGAGACATAGCAACACTCATGGCAATCAATTTGTCAGTTGAAAATGAAAACAAACTGGAGGACTGACATGCAACATATATGTGTGACTATTTGTGAAGATTGCCTAATTTTCACCAGGAGGCTGGGAGATTGAGTGCCAAAATTGCACAAGGCACAATCCGGGCTATTGGGAGGCTGACTCACAACTAGAACTACATATTGCACACTCCAGCATATATTGCTAATGGTTGAAACCGTACAAGGCACAATTGAAGTCAGGAGTCACATGCAAACCAACAAACTGCATTGCGCAGTTTCTGGGGTGAGCAAGGCACTGCCTCCCAGAATTGTGCAATTCAAGCCTAGAGGTCAGTTTTGGGCTAGACTTGCACAATTTTTGGAGGGAAGGTAGAGCCTTCACTTCCGGAAATGCGCAATGTTAGCTGGGCAAGGCAAGGTCCAGGTGAAAGCAGCCCAGACCCACCAACGGGTGATTAAAAGCATGATAATTCTGAATGCATGGTGATATTGAGTGTAAACAAGAGTGAATGATCATGCATGAAAACAATAAGTGAAGGATTCAAAAAATGAGAAAGCATGCATGGGTGTGAAGCGGGTCACTGCAACGATGACCGTTAGTGAAAAATAGTGTCATGCATGCGACAACAGTGGGATGCAAACAAAAAATGAAACAATTCTTCTACAAGCTAACATACATCAAAACGAAAACACGCTTTCATTGAAATCAAGTAGACAACACTTACATAAAGCGAAACATGAAAAGTGACAGAAAAGTAGCGCAAGACATGAGTAGCAGACTTATCTTGAAATAACTAAGTTGAAAGTGTCGAAGACTTCTTGATGCGATGTGGGATGTCAAAGCTACAAGGTTGATGTGAGGAATGAGCTATGCAATGTTCGGTTCATAAGTTTTGATAATATCGAGGTTATGATTCCCATGCCACAAATCTAGGAAAAAGCGACACTTAGCAATAGGTTTCTAAAATGATCTTTGCATGTAACCTGCAACTGCTAAAAATAGATCCCTAAATCTAGGAATGCCTTTTGCATGCTACCTTTTTCTATTTCGGGAAAAGCAACCCATGCATGAAAATTAGTTTTGCTCGGTCCTAGAGGGAATCGGTCAACCTGAAGGCACATGCAACAACCTACAAGACTGGGAGAGGGATTTACGTAGTTTCTAGACTAAGCTGGGTTGGTTGTCCCCAAGGAATTGCAGAATTTCTGGGGTCAACAGGTGATTGTTGCCCAAAATTTCTCAATTTCTGGGTTGAGCTGTAGTATTGGTCCAGATTGCATAGTTTTCTCAAGGAAGCATGTCTAACTGCATTGCACAATTTTTGAGGCCAGTAAGCTTCCCAGTAGATTTGCGCAATTTCTAGAGGGAATGTTGGTTCCCCTTCAAAATTGGGCAATTTTCTGAGGGAGCTGCTCAGCTGGGAACGAGCTTAAGTTTGAAATGGCAGCCTATGAAGGGAGTGAAGCAAGCTGACATGCACAGGTTGGCGAGCCACTGAAACTCAGCTCAAGCCTATGTACTTTACAATGCAAGACATGCTTCTAAGGATGGCTGGTAGGGAGGCTCCAAAACAAAGCTAAGGAAAAATTTTGGAGGGTGGTTGTAGCTGCTACAACACATTCATAAAAAGGCTTCTAAGCATCATTTGGTAGACTTTTTTAGTTCAGTGTTGGAGCTCTCTTCTACTCTCTCTCTCTCTCTCTCTCTCTCTCTCTCTCTCTCTCTCGCATACTCTTGGAGACTTAGATTTTTCTTGGAGCACTCTTGGAGTGTGTGGCATACTTCGTTTTTTGAAGTAAGAAGGCAAAGGAAGAGTAGTAAAGCACAAGAGGGCATTAGGATGATTAGCTACATCATATTTTCTTGCAGGTACCAAGTTGCATGTATTTTTCCTTCACTAGTTTTGGCATGCATGGCACATGCATATGGTTTATTGTCTGTGATATGTCATTGGAATGGATGATTGCCTAGATTGACAGTGAATTGCTTATTCTTTCCATTTCCTGGATAGCCATGGTGATTGTGGGTTTACTTTCATTGTTTTTTTTGGTTGGTTCTCATGTTTCCTTAGATTGGGTTGAGTTACTAGTTTCTGGAGCCTTGGTTGGACAAATGCTTTGGAGCCCTTTAACAAATTGGGTTGAGTTACTAGTCTTCTAGCCTTGGTTGGACAAACACTTTGGAGCCCTTGGTGGGTTGAGTTACTAGTCCTGGAGCCTTGGTTGGAACAAATGCTCCAGTGCCCTGCATGACTGGGATAGAGACTGATCAGATGATGGTTTTGTGATTTTCAATCGTGAGGCAGAATCACTGTTTTATGGGTTGATGGTGATGAGCTCTAGAAGCCTTGTATGAGTTTTTATTGATGTGTTCTATGAGATCCCACATTCATGCTCGGAATATGACACGGGGGTGAATATGTGTTTATGCATATGTGTGGATGGTTATATATCACTTATGAAGAGTCATGTTTGCATGTGGTCAAGCGTATAGTGAGATAGTTATGGTGGTTTTCATGCATGAGGTTGTGATGATTTTTGTTAATGAGGTCATGCATTGATGACTAGACCCTAACTAGAATGACAATTGCATGATCATATGCTTATGTTTTATGTTTTTATATGATGTCATGATTATGTTATACATGTATCATGCTGATTTGTTGATATTGCAGACAAGGTATTCTCCCTGAGCTATACTAAGGTACATTGGTTTATTGTGATTTGCTTTAGCTAACATGATACTCCTTGTAGGAAGAAATATCAAATGGATAGCAAGATGGTTGACTACCAAGACTCTCCCTATGAATCTGCAGAGTAGTATGGTGTTGGGAACTCTTTTGATCTGGAAGTTATAATGAGAAGCTTGAAGGAAGAAATGAGTAGTTGTAAGGAAAATAATGACATAATCATGCAGGCACAAGAGAAGCAAGCAGAAGTAAATGTAGTAATATTTAAGAGTTTGTTAGATTTGTAGCGACAGGGACCACGTCGTATCAACTATGAGAAGGAGGATAAAACTAATGGGGTATATGTTAGTCAGTCACATGGTGGTCAAAGGTCAGATAGATCCAACATATTGAGAGATGGTAGGTTGATGGAAACTCTAGATAGGAGAGGGCATAGACACATGTATGATTCTAGTTCTGACTAAGATAGGCATCATGATTGTCATTGTTATCATCCTTATAGGAAGAGTAACAGGGAACATTTTCTGGATGAATCTAATAAAGAAAAACCACCAATATTTGATGGAGAGATGAAGAAACCATAGGATGCAGAGGCATGGTTGCTTGGTGTGAGGAAATTCTTTAGGTTCCATGAATATTCAGAGAACATGAAAGCTAGAGTGGCTACATTTAGTCTGAAAGGTAAAGCAGACATTTGGTGGGAAGATGTGAGGAACGTCAGATGTATTCATGAGGATAATTTGACTTGGAGTGAGTTTGAGCGATTATTCAAGAAGAAGTATTTTTCAAAAAGAAACTTTAACAAAAGAGTAAAGGAATTTTATGAGCTAAAGATGGGATTTATGACAAATGATGAGTACACTAGCAAGTTCTTAGAGTTAGTGAGGTATATGCCTTATCTTAGAGAGGAAAATTCCAAGATTGAGAGGTTCATTAGTGGGTTACCATTTGAATTTAAAGATTGAATTGAGTTCGATGAGCCTAGGTCATTGAAGTAGGCCATTTAGAAGCTAAGGCATTGCTATGAAAAATCAAAGAGCAGAAACTAGACTAAGCCAAGTTGGAGAGGTAATGCAAAAAACAAAGGAAAATCAGACAAAAAGATAGTAAGGCCTCAAGATACAGGTAACAAGGAGAATGTCACACCACCTAAGAGGTTCAATGCATCAAACAGAGGATAGGGACACCAATCTGAGGAAAAAAATAAGGATCCCATGTGGCATTGGACTTGTGGAGGAGATCGTCGAAGGAGAGATTGTCCATAGTACCAGAGTGGTAGGCCTAAGATATATAGTGCTCAGAAGGCACAAAATTTTAGAGATGTTGGTAAGAGTATTCCATGTATCTATGTAGCATTGGATAACAAACAAGTAGAGTGTTACACAACATTCTATCACTATCCCTCTACTCCCTGTTCCTTGATCCTGCAGGACCTCTACAATGAACCTCGCATGCTTTGCCTCCATGAAGAAACTCTAATTATGTCCCTCTTTATGAGAAAATCATTTCCATTTTGCACCATTTCCCTTGAAACTTATGTTTTTCCTAGTTTACAAGGTCAATGCTAATGACCTTTGTCTCCCCTGTGCCAATGTGCAAATATTAGCACTATCCCCTGTGCCAATCGGTGTGACTAAGCTGTGTTCCAGTCACACCAGTCCTATTATGGAAAGTTTTTTAAATTAGAGCCAAAGCTTCCAACTCAAGAAGCTCTGTAACAGAAGTCTGGTAAATAGTTTGGTCGGATGGGGTCAAGGATGATAGTTTGGGATCCTTTCCCCTATAATGATGGAACTATCTCAAGGGATAAGTCCTTCTCCCATGAGAAGAGGATCCATCTCCCATCCATATTTCCTATATAAACCTCCCTTCTTCCCAAGCACAAACTAGTGTGAAAGTGATAGTTAGAGTGTTGGTTGAGTGTGAGTATACTATTTTGATTAGACAAGCAAGCTATTACTAGTTGTAGTCATCTAGTTGTGTGAGGGAGAAGCGTATTTGGTTTGGAGTGAAGTCTAAAGGGAAGAACATTTAAACTATTGTTGTTTGAAGCCATCATGGAATGCTAGTAGAAGTGTGTGGGAACTTGGTCTTATCAGAGGAAGACCAAGACATCAAGATGAATGGTTGTAATCTCTCTTTGATATTAATATATGTAACTATTGATTGATTTCCTACATGTTTTTTAATATTACATATTCGTGTCTTAATGCTTCTTGACTCATTAGGTAGGTTGAATTGAAATTTATCTATTATTATGTTTGTGTATTGTTGTTGTTTACTTGTTTTAGGAGCTTGAAGAAAGAAGCGAGAGATTGCTGGAGTGAGCAAGTGAGGACATCATCAAGCAGGATAGGTGACCAAGAGGTAGGCCCTCTTGATTGATTCTAATCTAAGGAAATCTTCCATAGAATGTATCTGTTATGGCTAGACCCATTATTAGGCTAGAGGAATTCTTTCATGTCTGCACTTATAATTTTACTTCACCTCAAATTGGCGACTCCACTAGGAAGATCCCATATTTTATTTGTTTTGGATTCCATGATTTTGTGAGAACTTTGCTAGTTTCACATCTTCCCTTTGGTTCTGTTTCCTTTCTCCTACTTACTGGCCTAAGTCTAAAATTCATAGTAGCATACTTGGTCCCTGTTTTGGAAAAAAACTTATTTTTCCTTAGCTCCCTCGAACACCGCATTTAATCGGTTGATAGTCATGCCGACCAGCGTGAGTTGCTGAGGAACAGTCGCACCGACCAACCTCTAGCACTTGTTGTCAATTAGGCAGTCACGCCGATGTATTTAAGTGAAGATTAGGGTTTGACCCAAATCTTGGCTAGTGCGTTCTGCTTTTGTGTTTTTGACCCAGTGAACCTTTTCGATTGTTTTCTCCCCAATTAGAAAGCTACTTTACGTTTGGTTTTTCTTGCTTGGTTTAGCCCACCCTCTGATGTGTTAAGTCTGGCCCTATGTGAAGTTATTTTTTATTTTTTGAATCCCTTGATCAACGCTATTTTTGGCCAAAAAGTCATGCTGATCAGCCATTAGCACTAGTTGTAGTATTGCTTAGTCATGCTGATCGGTGCTACTTTTGGCCCAAAAATCACTCCAGTCTTAGGGGTAAGAAAAAATCAGAATTCCTCCCATTCCAGTGCCAATGTGTCTTGACCCTCAGACTCTCTTCTTCCTCCCGAAATTGACTAGGATGCGAATAAGTGAAAGAGCCTCGTTTGTTCTCTTATTTCGAGCATCTCTTTTCTCTTTCCAAGCATAGATTACATTGCTTGGTTTCTCAATTGAAGAATTTATGTGTTCGGTTTGTTCGATTCAGGGAAGAAGTTGTTTTTAGTTTCATTTATCATGCTTTGGATTTGATTGATGCTTGTTTGTCCGGAATTGTGAAAATTTTCATTTAAAGTGCTTTATGTGAAACATTCGTTTTGCATTTTATGAAAATGAGAACATCATTCTAGTTTACTTAAGAAAAAGTATTGCATTAGTAGTGTTATTGAGAAGCTAGAATTGCATCATCATAAGCATTGGAAATGAAATGAACCTTGTTTTTTTGTTATAGGAAGATTAAGTGCATTTAGGAGATTTATTAGAGAAAGGTTTCATTCTTTGATTGTTGCATTGATTTTGTGTTCCCTATCTCTAAATTAGTGTTAACTTTAATCGAAGACAAAGATCTCTTTCCTCATATAGCTGCATATAGGAGTTTTCAGATGATAGTGGTAGGGCCTTGTAATTGAAACCTAATTCAAGGTCAACCGTTAAATTTTATTGAATTAATCTAAGGAAGCATTGAAACTTAACGCTCACATTTAGTGGTCAAGGCTAGAAACGTGTTCTGACATCTTTAAATCTAGTAGTCATCGTTTGCTTCAACACTAGACAACGCTAGTACGGACTTGTGCTCCCTATACTATTGAGTCTATAATAGGAAACCCCACTAGGCTACAATTCATGCAATTGGAAACGTGATACATCAAACGCAACATTCGTGGAGATTGCTTGCCCATACTTCTCAATTTGCTGGTAGATGTTCTGCAGTTCAAGGTTGCCTGGTAATCCTCTTTACCTAGATCATCTAGAGCAGTCATTTGATCTTTTTGACTCATTAAATTTAAAATTTCATTCAAGCAATTGTCCTTTTGAGCTCGTTCAAACCAAAAGACACTAGAGTCACCTTTTTCCCTTTTCACGACTCTTAAAACATGAAAAAGAAAACTTTTGTTTCAGTGTTTTGAAATTAACTTCCCATGAAATATTCCTGGTTAAATTTATCTTCCTTAGTGATTCTTTAGGGTCAATTCCAATGGCAACATTTACAAAGTCTACCAGTCAAGGATTCCCCTCAGATGGGAATCCTAGTGCTTTTCCTTCTTTTCGAAACGCTGTTGCTCCTTATATGGTGACGTTGTCCCTTCCTGGCTTAACCAATTTTCTACTTGTCTGGCTATTTTAAACCTTAGTGATCCCGAGTGTCCCAACTCTTGCCCCACCACCTCCTTCATTTGAATCATGTCATGATGATTCTCAAGTTGACCCCTCGCCTTCTTCCCCTATTTCTTCACCCTCCTCTCCTACTTCGCCTAGTGAAATTTTGAAATCTAGTAACCAGGAGGGTAAGAACAAGAGGAAGAGGACGAAGAAGAAGAATTAAAATAAGTGAGAGGCCAACCATGCATCTTTTACTCCAAATGCACCCCCCATGGACAAACCTTTTGATCCTTCACGAAAGGTAAAATTCCCTTGCAAGCTGTGTAAGGGTGACCATCTCCTTCGAGACTTCCTGACATTCCCAAAGTATTAGAGATATGGTCTGAAGACCTGAATCGACCATCCCCATCGACCTATGGGTATCATGTCGATGTTATGCCTTTAGTTAATGATGGTAAGACGAAAGGGAATACTAGATTCCCCTATAGGTTATGTGAAGGAGAGCATCTTCTTCATGTTTTTCCTCTTATGGATAAAGCTTCCAAATTTTTGGAAAAACTTGCTGCTCCTCAACCCCAAATTCCTATTCGTTATCAGAGGCTTTCTTCTGGCCCTCTCCTGATTGGTAAAGAGATTGACTTGGATTCATCTCTTTCCTGTCCTTCTCTTCCTGAGCAAGACTCTCTTGTGTCTATCCGTGACCAACCATTGGTTGAAAAGAGTGTTGACTTGTCTCCGCCTTTAGTTGATCACTCTATTCTAGAAGAGAGTGGTGATCATACTTCTAATGTTCTTCTTGTCTCAAATTCTTATGAAACAAAGAGTGACCCTCCCGTCCCAATTGTTTAGGAGAGTTCTTCTTCTATTTTTGTACAACATGGGGGCAATCATATGATACCCCCACCAAGTAGTTATGTCGTCTCTTTAGATTGGGGTCCACTGACTGCTTTCCGCCTCCCATCTTATGTGCCTTTCCAGATCACAGTACAAGCCTATAATATGGTAGTACCTGACACTATATTATATGAAGGTGCATCTGTTAGCATCATGTCTTCTACTACTTGGAAAGCTTTGGGTTCCCCATAGCTTGTGTGTTATGAAACTAGCTCACAAAACGCTAGAAAAGATAGATGAACGCCTTATAATTCAGCCTCTTCGAGGGGGAAACCTCCTTTACATTACACAAATGAACAATTCTTGCACGATACAAATGAGAAGACCTCCTTTCTATATATAGGAGTCTAAGGAGTCATAATATAATCAGAGAGGACATAACAATAATAATGTAAGGGCAAAATAATAAAAATAGTGGGCTTCTATGGGGCACAATACTAACAATATGGGGACTACATGGGTACACCAATATAATAAGGGGGATGTACTAATAACAATAAGGGGTTACACTAGTAGTATAGGGCCCTAACATGCCCCTCTCCTTTAAAAAGTGTTGTCCTCAATGCTTGAGTAGTTCTCGATGCTTCTGTAGAATATTCGTGTCCTCCCATGTGGAATCTTCAGCGGGTAAGTTATTCTGCTTGATGAGATACTCTAAAATTTATTGATTTCATAGCTATCGGGTTCTTCATCCATTCATCCCTTAATTCATTTATCCAATCTAGTTGGATAATATAAATTACACAAAAAAATGCTTCCACATCCTCATCCTTTCTTGAGAGTGCATCTACAACAAAATTTTGCTTCCATATTCTATAGATGATGTCAAAGTCATAACCCAACATATTTGAGACACATTTTTTCTATTCTTATAAAGATGATAGTTGTTCTAAAAAGTATTTAAGACTATCATGACCCATTTTTACCTTGAAGTGTCTACCCATTCAGTAAGGTCGCCATTTATTAAGTGCATGTAGTATTGCCAACACTTCCTTCTCATAAATAGCTTGCTTGAGATGTTGCAGTAAAAATACCCAATCACCTACATCAAAACATTTTTCACTATGATGTTGATCTACCTGTTGTTTCATTCAATTTTGCACCAAAGTCGTGTTATGCTTTAAAATTTGGAGAACTTGTTGTTGATGCTCGATGTGATCTTTCACTGCTTGAACATTTTTCTTCTTGATATGTCATTCTATCTTTAGAGTTTGAGTGGTAATTTCTTCCAATCCTTTACAAGATATGGTTGGATTCATTTCATGATGCTTGATGTGCTCTTTCACTTCTGAAACATTTTTCTTCTTGATATGTCCTTCTATCTTGATAGTTTGAGGAGTGGTAATTTCGACCAATGAATTACAAGACATGGTTGGATTCATTTCTTCTTTCTCGATGTGATCTTTCACTTCTTGCACATTTTTCTTCTTGATATGTCCTTCTATCTTGAGAGTTTGAGGAGTGGTAGTTCTTGCCAATTCTTTACAAGATATGGTATGATTCATTTCTTCTTTCTCTGGGATGGGGTCCTGGCGTATATCCTATTATTTTGATGTTTCTTGATCCTTTTGTTCCTCCTCTTCATATTCTATGTAAAATAATTTCTTCTTGGCACACTTATGACCTTTAGTGCATTTTCTATCACAATTGTAACAAAGCCCTTTTTCTCTTTTTTCT
>APFE030910433.1:59971-100505 GCA_000404065.3 Pinus taeda | reverse complement strand
AATATTGCTCCATCTGAAGTATCCAATTTATTGGATCCTTGCCATCAAACTTCCTCATCTTGCTTTTTCTTGATTTTATGAGCTCGATCTTGAAACGACTGTAACTCTATCCTTTCGAATATTTAAGTTTTTAAATTGTGACCTAAAGTAGCCCTCTATGTCCTCTTTCCAATGCCACCAGTATGATGGAAATTGGATTCTCCAAGGAAGCGTTATGCCAAATCTCCCACAGTGACTTGATTATAGACTAGTTCAGCATAGAAAATTTGTATGACATGCCACGTGTCATTGTTTCAACCTTTTGCTCTAAAAAATATACACAAGAAACTATAGTCCATCCCCTTTCTATACCTTCTAACGAAATTTCAATCCGATGCTCATAGAGAAAGTTATGATGATTTTCCCCAGGTCACCTATTTGGAATGTAATTCGGGAGTCTGCAAAAATACCAACTTCCTCATATCATATCTCCACAAATATAATGAAAAAATATCTGAAATTTGGATTCGAGGTTCAATACGATTTTTTCTCAAATGGGTTTTTTTTTGGCTTTTGAAACATCGCAGAAACAAAGTTATAGAAAAACTGCCATGATGACCTATTTGGAGCAGCAAAACCCTAGAATCCAAAGCTCTAATACCAAATGTTATGGAACCAGCTCACAAAGAGATAGAAAAGATAGTTGAACGACTTAGAATTCAGCCTCTTAAAGGGGAAAACCTCCTTTACATTACAAAAATGAAAAATTGTTGGATGATACAAATGAAAAGACCTCCTTTCTATATATAGGAGTCTAATGGGTCATAATATAATTAGAGCTGACATAACAATAATAATGTAAGGGCACAATAATAACAATAGTGGGCTTCTATGGGGCACAATAGTAATAATATGGACACTACATGGGTACATCAATATAATAAGGGGGTTGTACTAATAACAATAAGGGGTTACACTAGTAGTATAGGGGCCTAACATAGCGTCCTTCTTCTATCGTTGTACAACATGGGGGCAATCATATGATACCCCCACCAAGTAGTTATGTCGTCTCTTTAGATTGGGGTCCATTGACTGCTTTTTTCCTCCCATCTTATGTGCCTTTCTAGATCATAGTACAAGCCTATAATATGGTAGTATCTGACACTATATTAGATGAAGGTGCATCTGTTAGTGTCATGTCTTCTACTACTTGGAAAGCTTTGGGTTCCCCACAGCTTGTGCCTGTCACTCAGAATCTGTTGGACTTAAACGGAGGAACTAGTCAACCCTTAGGGATCCTTCCAAAGTTCCCTATTAATTTGGGAAAAAAACCATCTATTTAGATGTGATGGTAGTCCAAGGTCTGTTAGATTTCAATCTTCTCCTTGGACGCGATTATTTTTATGCCATGGCAGCTCTTGTTTCTTCACTTTTCCGTGTGTTTTTTTTTCCGCACAAAGGGAGAATTATGATTATTGATAAACTGCCATTCATTGGTCACCAGGTGCCTCCTTTGTAACCATCGTTCCCTATCGGCTCCTGTTTACAAGCAGTTCCTTCCTCGCCACAGGTCAATTATGTGGCTACCCATTCCATCCCCACATTTGTTGATGATCACACAGATGGTATAGTACATTATGTACTGGGGGCATTGGAACCCAATCTATCTTTGCTACCAAATGACAAGTATTCCTCCCAGAGAGTGGTGCTTCCATCTAGTGAAGACCTCTTGGGAGCCATGTTCTTGTATGATCCATGAACAAATGTATGAGGATAGTTCTTTGTCTTGTGTCAACCTCGTTAAAAAATGAATCAAAACGTCATGAACATAGTTCCTTGTCTTGTGTCAAGCTCATTAAAAAATGAAACAAGGTGTCATGAGGATGGTTCTTGGTCTTGCGTCAACCTCGTTAAAAAATGAAACAAGGCATCGTGAGCATAGTTCCTTGTCTTGTGACAAGCTCATTAAAAAATGAAACAAGGGTCAAAAGGATAGTTCTTTTACTGTGTCAACCTCATTAAAAAATGAAATAGATGTCCTGAGGATAGTTCTTTTACTATGTCAACCTCATTAAAAAATGAAACAAATGTAAGAGGATATTTCTTTTGCTGTGTCAACCTCGTTCAAAAAATGAAACACCTCCCATTTCCAAATCGAGTCTTTGATTAAGATCTCGTAAAATCCTAGTCGAGTCTTTCCTAGATCTCGAAAGTGGACCTTCATTCCATCCACCTAGTTCACTGAAATGAAGCTTGGGGGGCATGTACCTTGATTGAGTCATTATGTTGGGGGCATGCAAACTTATAGCAAACATAGTTTTTCGTTTCAAGCTTTTGTAAACATGAAGCTAAATCAAAATCCAAGCAGAGTTATCCATGGTTCAAGCTTGTATAAAAATGAACCCATGCCCGACTTATATCTCATGATTGCTCTTTTTATCATCTAATTTCTGCTAAATGAGCCTTGGTTGTTTCATTCCATCACCACAATCTCTTTGGCCGATCATATGCTTTAATTGGTTGTTTTTTCCTTTCCTGAGGAACCGCAGCGATGAGTGGTTTTGTTAGCTAGCCTCTTGACCATTACATGTTTTGAGCAGTTCCATCATTGCTGAAACTAGTTTCTACCCTTTATACCACTCATTCCTCGAGGATGAGCCACCTTTAAGCTCTTTTCTGACTTGTAAAAAATGAAAAGATCGTCGAGTATTTTTCCCTTTTGACTCGTAAAAGAAAATAAAATGGGGGGTCCGCTTTTAGCTCTTTTTTTGACCCTTTGAAAGCGAAAAGATGGCTGATCCCTTGTCGTTTCAAAATTTTTAATGGATACAAAACATCGTACACCTAGTATACATTTACAACTTTTTCGGGCTGGGATGCACTATTTACGAAAAGGGTACTCCTTGACTGAAATGGTCAAGCAGTTCTCTCAAGTATTGTTTTCTACTTTCTCAGGCTCGAGAGACACAAATGTATGAAAAAGAGATCATGATGAGTTTTATTTTATGTGTCTTTTTCAAACTCTCTAAACATGAAAAAGATACCAAGATACACCTTTGTCAAACTCATTAAACTATTAAATGACAACGGATTTGTTACCATGATGAACACGAGCTTCTCCTTCCTAGGGCTTCTTAAACTTGCTAGGTCGGATTCATCTGAAGGATGAACTTACATTGCAAGAATATGCTATCCCCTTCAAGCTTGCGATTAAAAGAAATAATTGGGTTACTCATGAGAAATGGTGGGGAAAATTTGGAAATCTCTCTAGTCTTGTCGGTAGCTTACTCTTGAACATGACACCCTTTGCTTTGTGTTAGGTTGGGACATCCTCCTTTGCATTGCTGACCTTCTTGGGTTTCCATCATTCATTTTCTCCTTCCATTTTATCTCTGCCACGTCATTATGACCACCGACGCCATGGATCCAAAAGCTGCAAGACTTCCTGTTGTGTCACCAATATGTTCAAGGTTTGTCCTTCTGCAGTTACACTTAACTTTGATTCTTTGTATCATCCAAAACCATTTTACATCCTCTCCTCTCGCGTCGATGATGTGGGATTCATTATGGCCCTCCGTCGACACGACCGCTTTCCATTGACTTCGACTCATTATCCGAGAAGTTGACTGAGAGACTCCCTTCCAGTACCTTAGAGCTTGCATGCCCTGATGGCAAGTTCTTCACACTCGATGACAAGTTCATATCATTGGCTTTTGATCAAGTGATTTCATGGTTTTTCGACTCCAGTTCCTGTATTCACATTCTATGAATTGTGCTAATAGCACCTTGAGAGCCATTGTCATTATTGGGTGTTTATCTCATGCTTGTTAATAGTTTACATCATTGACTGGTAATCAAGCGACTTTCTAGCGTGTTCGACATCAACAGATCTATTCGCATGCGAGGATTTGTACTTTGATCGGGTTGTTTTGGAGTGCAAGACCCTAGACTCAAATCACAAAAGTCCAAGTTACGAAGTGGTGTGACATGATTGTGATGATATGCATGTCTCTTTCAAATGGTTGGCTACGACTAGACCATGAGTTATCATATGTGATCCTTCTTATCATTGGATGGTTGTGACCATACCTTAGTTTCATTAGTTTCATTATGATCCTCTTTGATGGATGGTTGCGCCCATACCTGGATCCATTTATGTGATCATTCTCTAGATGGTTGTGTCCATGCCATGATTCATGTATCATTTGACAGAGATCTCAATTTATGTATATGTATCTATACTTTCTTGTAGGTTTTCTGTGGTAGATCGGTTCCCCACACTGATTTATAAAGAATTTCATCCCTTACACTAGCTCGGCCTTCATCCTTTAGGGGGCATCTATTAAACAACATTTTGTCACTGTCCCTGTATTCCCTATTCATTGATCCTGGAGGACCTCTATAGTGAACCCCACATGCTTTTCCTTCATGAAGAAACTCCCATTATGTCCCTCTTCATGAGTAGATCATTTCCCTTTTGCACCATTTCCCCTGAAACTTCTGTTTTTCCCAGTTTACAAGGCCGAAACTAATGACCTTTGTCTCCCTCGCGTCGATGTGCAGATATTAACACTATTCCCCATGCCAATTGCTGCGACTGAGCTATGTTCCAGTTGCGTCGGTGCTATTACGGAAAGTTTTTTAAATTAGAGCTGAAGCTTCCAACTCAAGAAGCTTCGTAACAGAAGTATAGTAAATTGTTTGGCCATATGGGGTCAAGGATGACAGTTTTGGATCCTTTCCCCTATAATTATGAAACTACCTCAAGGGATAAGTCCTTCTCCAATGAGAAGAGGATCCATCTCCCATCCATATTTCATATATAAACCGCCCTTCTTCCCAAGCACAAACTAGTGTGAAAGTGATAGTTAGAGTGTTGGCTGAGTGTGAGTATATTATTTTGATTAGACAAGCAAGCTATTACTAGTTGTAGCCATGTAGTTGTGTGAGGGAGAAGTGTGCTTGGTTTGGAGTGAAGTCTAAAGGGAAGAGCCTTTAAACTATTGTTGTTTGAAGCCATCATGGAATGCTAGTAGAAATGTGTTGGAACCTGGTCTTGTAAGAGGAAGACTGCAACGTTAAGATAAATGGTTGTAATCTCTCTTTGATATTAATATATACAACTATCGATTGATTTCCTACATGTTTTGTAATATTACATATTTGTGTCTTGATGCTTCTTGACTCATTAGGTAGGTTGAATTGTAATTTGTCTATTATTATGTTTGTGTGTTGTTGTTGTTTACTTGTTTCAGGAGCTTGAGGAAAGAAGTGATAGATTGCTGGAGAGAGCAAGCGAGGACATCATCAAGTAGGATAAGCGACCAAGAGTTAGGCCCTATTGATTGATTCTAATCTAAGGAAGTCTTCCGTTGAATGTATATATTGTGGCTAGACCCATTATCGGGCTAGATGAATTTGTTCGTGTCCACACTTATAATTTTACTTCACCACATAGAGCATCAAGCATCTATCATTGAAATGGAAAGCAATATTTGTGATGAAGTTATTTCTATTTTGATTGACCCTGGATCTAATTATAGCTATGTTAGTCATGACTTGGTGGATAAGTGTGGTTTGAGTAAGGAATTGCAGGCATAGTCTTGGTTAGTGTAGTTGGTTATAGGTATGAAGAAATGAGTTCACCATTGGGTAAGAGCTTTTGCATTTGATTTGAATGGTATGCCTACCACAGTGCATCTAAATGCTCTACTGTTGGGATCATACAGTATGTTTTTGGGCATGGATTGGTTGTATCTTCATAGAACCAAGGTAGACTTCTATGACAAAGCTATTGAGTGTGTTGATGACAATGGGGAACCATGAGTCTTACAGGGTAAGAAGAAGGCTAGATCAATTAGGATGGTGACAACTATGCAAGCAAAGTGTATACACAAGAAAGGGTGTAAGTTATTCGTAGTGCATATTTCTAGTGATAAGGGTAAGGAAGCTGAGGATATATATATGTTGAGAAGTTACCTAGTTCTACAAAAATTAAAGGATGTGTTTCCTGAGGACATTACAGAGTTTCCACCTCATAAGGTGGTAGAATTTTCTATTGAGTTAGTGCCAGGGGTAGCTCCTCAACATCAAAATCATCTTACAAGATGAGCACACCTAATTTGTTTGAGTTAAGGTTGTAGTTGAAGGAGTTGGAAAAGGGATACATTAGGCCAAGTGTATCACCATGGGGCACATCAATATTGTTTGTGAAGAAGAAATATGGTACTCTCAGATTATGCATTGATTACAAGCGGTTGAACAAAGTGACTATCAAGAAAAGGTACCATTTCATGAGGATTGATGACTGGTTCAATTAGTCTAAGGGAGAAACAGTGTTCTTGAAGATTGATATGAGATCCAGATACCATCAGTTATGCATTAAAGAGGAGGACATTTACAAGACAACGTTTTGAACCAGGTATGGGCATTATAAGTTTGTTGTTGTTCCATTTGGCTTAACTAATGCTCCAACTACATTCATGTGTTTGATGAATAGTGTGTTGTGTCCATATTTGGATAATTTTGTTATTGTGTTTATTGATGATATATTGGTATATTCTAAAAATGCGGAAGACGATATCGAACATTTAGCAGCAGTGTTGAGGCTGTTAAGAGAGCATCAATTGTATGCTAAGATCAACAAATGTAGTTTTCTTAGACTGAGGTACACTACTTGGGGCATGTTTTCTCCAAGGAGGGTATTATAGTTGATCAAGAGAAGATAAGGGCCATCATGGAGTGGGTAGCTCCTAAGAATGTGGATGAGGTGAGATCCTTCATGGGTTTGGTAGGTTATTATAGGAGCTTCATCAGGAACTTCTCGAAGATTTCTTATCCTATCACATCATTGCAAAGGAAAGGTAAGAAGTATGAATCGACTTTGGAGTGTAAGGCTAGCTTTGAATAGATTGAGGAGTTTTTGACGTAGGCACTGGTATTATAGATTGCAAATATGGACAAAGGATTTGTAGCATGCACAGATGCTTGTAAGAAAGGACTTAGTGGACTCCTTATTTTGGATGGACAAGTGGTATGTTGTGAGTCCCTGAAACTAAACGAGCCTTGGAAAAACTACCTGACGCATGATCTTGAGCTACTAACAATCATACATGCATTGAATATGTGGAGACACTATCTTCTTGGCAGAAGGTTTGTACTTATGAGTGATCATATTGGATTGAGGTACTTGTTTGACCAACCAAATATGAACATCAGGCAGGCTAGATGGTTGGCCATGATCAGTGAGTTTGATTTCAAGATTAGGTAAATCCAAGGTAAAGAGAACAAGGTGGAAGATGCTCTTAGCAGACAGGTGTAGCTAAATCACTTGGTAGTTATGAGCTCCTCTAGGATAGGATCTTGTAGTCTGTTCAACAGGATGTCAAGTATATGGAGATTGTGCACAGGTTGCAATAGGGTGCTAGTAAATGTACAGGTGATAGTATAGGTATAGGTATAGGTACAAGTGTAGGTACATGAAGAGGTACAGGTACAGGTACACGTGTAGGTGCACAAGGTATGGATTATTGTCTTACAATAGGTGGGTTGCTTAGGTTCCAAGAAAAGATATATGTACTGGATAAAAATGAGCTCAAGAAGGTGATGTTGAGAGAGTTTCATGTGAAACCTTATTCATGTCACCTAGGTTATCAGAAGACATTAATTGTAGTGAAGAGATTTTACTATTGGGTGAATTTGAAGAGGGATGTAGGAAATTTTGTGACTATATGTTTTGATTGTTAGCGAGTGAAAGACAAATGTAAACATTGAGGTGTGTTGCTACAACTGATTTGTGATTCCATAGTGGATATGGGAGGTCATTTCCATGGAATACATTATAGGTTTTTTGAAGATAGTGAGATAGCATGATTCCATCATGGTCATTGTGGATAGGTTGACGAAGGTTGCACACTTCATGTCGGTTAAGTCTACATTCTAAGCTAGTGATGTAGCATAGGTATTCATCTAAGATGTGGTCAAATTGCATGTTGTTCCAAAGGATATTGTGTCAGATAGGGATGCGAAGATCATTTGAAAGTTTGGGAGGAGTTATTTGTAGGTTTGGGCACAGACTTGGCCTTTAGCACAACTTATCATCTGCAGATAGATGGACAAATAGAGAGGGTCAACGAGATATTAGAGGACATGTTGAGGATGTATGTGATGCATCAACATATTAAGTGGGAAGAGTATCTCCCTTTTCTAGAGCTCGCATACAACAACAATTATCATGAATCATTGAGAATGAGTCCTTCTGAGGCATTGTATGGGCGGTGTTCCAACACCCCCATAAGTTGGAGTGATCCAGTTAGAAGGGTGTTGATTGGATCAGATATGTTGGTAGACATGGAATTGAAAATGCAAGTGATCAAGAAGAACCTAAAGGTAGAATATGATAGACAGAAGATTTATGCAGATAGGAACATGTTTTTCAAGGAGTTATAGGTTGGGGAACAAGTGTACTTGCACTCAAACAAAAGAAGAGCTCCTTGCAGATTAGATCATGTGCCAAGCTAGCACCACAGCTTTGTGGACCCTTAAGTATCATTGAGAGGATTGTGCTAGTAGCTTATTGACTTGCACTGCCTCCAACAGTGAGAGTCCACGATTTTTTCCATGTGTCATTACTTAAGAAGTATGCTAACGATGTTGATCATGTAATTGACTGGTCTGTATTGTAGGTGGAACCAGATGGAGAATTCTAGCTGAAGCCTCAATGTATATTGTAGAAAAATGATCTGTAACCAAGCAATTAAGAAAGCTAAAGTACAATGGAAGCACTTTGGTCCCGATGAAGCTACATGGGAGATGGCATATCAAATGTGGGCTATGTATCCTTCCTTGTTTGCCGGTTGAGGAAAAGCAGTTTTGGCTTGGTGTTTTGGTGTGATTTTGGTATATGCTTTGGTATATGTTTTGGTATATGTTTTGATAATGTTGGTTTATGTATGTATGTGTATGGATGTAAATATCACCATGAAATATGTTATAAAGCTCCACTATGCAGTATGTTGTTATGACGTCATATTATTATGTTGTTATGTGGGTTTCTTCTCAGCAGGTTGATCATTTTAAAGAGTGCATCGAGCCAAGTTATAAAGCTCCATTGACTATATATTTTTCTTATAGAAATTTTGTGGTTATAGATGTTGTTGAACACCGAGGATGGTGTTCCCCCAAGGGGTCGGTTCTTTAGCAACCTTGGTGAAAATTCCATGTAATAAAAGAAAAATAATAACAACAGATTGTGGGACACTTATTCCTTGTTGAATGTTGGGAAAAATCCTAGTGATAGGGATCACTTGTGATTGTTTATGGCTAAGGAAATTGGCAAAGGCAATGCCTAAGGCTTTGGAAAGGAAAAATAGAATTTTGGAACATTTATTTATGAAAATAATGGAAATTAGGGGAAAAGGGAGGTGAAAGGTCACATGTTTCATGTAAGGAGGAAAACGAAGTAAAATAATGGAAAATGAAAAAAATAGAGGCCTCATTCATAAAACGGTTTCTGAGAATCAGTTGGTAACTTTTCTCAGTTCAGTGTTTGAGCTCTCTTCTATTCTCTCTCTCTCTCTCTCTCTCTCTCTCTCTCATTCCCTTGGAGACTTAGAGTTTCCTTGGAGCACTCTTGGAGGGTATGGTATACTTGGATTTTTGGAAGAAGAAGGAAAAGGAAGAAGAGGAAAGCACAAGAGGACATCAAGATCAGTAGCTACATCAGATTTTCTTGCAGGTACCAAGTTGTATGTATTTTCCTTCACTAGTTTTGGCATGCATGAGACATGCATGTGGTTTATTTGTTGTGTTCTGTCATTGTCATGGAGGATTGATTGGATTGATAGTGGATTGCCTAGCCTTGCCATTTCCTGGATAGACATGGTGATTGTGGGTTTAATTTCATTATTTCTTTTGTTTAGTTCTCATGTTTCCGTAGCTTGGGTTGAGTTACTAGTTCCTAGAGCCTTGGTTGGACAAACACTCTGGAGTCCTGTAAAAACTTGGGTTGAATTGCTTGTCTTGTAGCCTTGGTTGGAAAAACGCTTTGAAGCCCTTGGTGGGTTAAGTTAATAGTCCTAGAGCCTTGGTTGGACAAACTCTCTGGAGCCTAGAAGTAGTTGTGGGTTGGGTTATTATTCCTAGAGTCTTGGTTCGAACAAATTGTCTAGAGCCCTGAATGGTTGGGATAGAGAAAAATCGGGTGATGGTTTTGTGATGTACAACTTTGAGGTGGAACCACTATTTCATGGGTTGAGGTGGATGGCCTATGTATGACCTCGATGAGTTTTCAATGATGTGTTCTATGAGATCCCACATTCATACTTGGAATATGGCATTGGGGTGAATGAATGAAAGGAGTTTTGGCTCAACCATTCTACAATCAGGTGGAATGTGGAAATCCCATCCTAAGTTTGGATTTTGTAGCATTAATTAAAGGTTATTTTCCTTGTATTTCTATGAACATTTTGATCGATTGTATGTGGGATATATGGTCGTACTTTCATGAGTATTTATGTCCCTATTATGTTGGTTAGGTATGTGTTTTCTGACAACAATCATGTATGGATTTCCTCATGTTTTTACTTGTAAGTGAATGATCAATGTCTCTATGACCTAATGGATGGAACTCAAGTTGATGTGTTGAGGCATTAATGGCTCTTAGTGATTCTCAGCTAAGTATGAGACCCTTATGCTCAGAACTGTTAATTACACTTGTAGATTACACATTTGCGATATGTTTGATGAAATTCATGTCATGACTATTAGAGGTCCAGTCAAGTTCTTAAACAAGTATTTTCTTTAGTACTATCATTTCCATGTTATTTCACTGATCTAAAGAGATGGTTAAATTTTGAGCAATTACTTGGGCTTTGGGCCTAAAAAATTGGCTCAAATCTCGAAGTCGTTGGCATAACACTGATAGTCTTGGTCTCTGGTTAGTGGCAGGTAAGCTTGTGAGAGCGAGTTTTAGTTGTTGGTCACACTCATGCCCATAGCATGGGAGAAACTAAGCCTTAAATTGTCCAAAAGCATATTGGGATCCCACAACAAGCTATCTAAAGTATTGGATTGGTTCTTGTGGGTCTTGTAGCTGATAATTAATGTCTGTATGGTGTGTTTTTTTAGTTCCACTTCCTTAACGTGGCTTAAGAGGTCAAATTATATCATATTGGGCTCTCATTGCATGTTTACCCCAGCAGGCCGGTTGCTTTGGTAGATGTGGGAGGAGGGTGTTACAGACATTCCTTGAAATGGATTTTTCTGAAATGGACCACTGATTTTATGTCCTCCTCTTGGTTTCCCTTTGAATAATTTTTTCTTTGCTACCAATGCCAGATCTCCATTCCGAGGCTTCAGATTCTTATGTCTCTCTTCTTCTTGCATCAAAATCCCTGTCAACTCTTCAAAGGTGGGAGATTTCTCCCTTGCTGCAAGCCCTGTAATGAAAATTTGATAATCCTTTGTCATGCCATTTAAGGTAATTGTGACGAGATCAGTGTTGGATACTTTTTCCCCTATGTCACCTAACTTGTCTCTTAGTTATTTAATATGTGAGATGAATGCAACAACAAATTTTTTTCTCTTCCATTCTGCTCGAGAGAATCTTACTCTTTAGAAACAACACATGTTTTATATTTTTAATTTCATACAAGTCCTTGAGTGTCACCCAAATCTCATTGGTGGTTTTATAGTCTTGGATATGAGGGATTATGTTGTCTTTTATTGACATCTTCAGCAACACCTTCTCTTTATTTTCCCTCTTTTCCCAATCTTGAGTTGATGCAGTTGTGGCACCAACAGATACAATCATTTTTTCTTCATCTCCATTGCAATTTTCCACCCACTAGAACCCTCGAGAGATGTTTGGAAATTGAACTTCCAATTGGTGTAATTTGACCCATCGAGCTTATTTCTTTCATTAAGGTATTTTTTTGCAATGTGATTATTCATTGTGACAAAACAATCTCAACAGTGACATGCTTTTAATTCATAAGCAACACCAATAGCTTGTCTGATTAATAGATCCACGACTCCAATAATAGATCTATTAGTCCAATCTATAGATCTAGTAATATAGAAACTAATCTACGAATCCAACACCAAATCTTGTTACAATATATCTATGGATCTAACACCTGATCCTCCAATAGCGGATCTATGGATCCACCTCTAGATCCTCCAACAATTGATCTACAGATCTAACTCCAAATCCTCCAAAAAATCTAGATCTGGGTGCTATAGATCCAACTCCAAATAGATGACCTTCAATACACAAAATACCGTTCAACAAGACCACCAACACAGGTACATCTAGTCTCGGGCTGCTTCTAACATGCAAAAAACATTGACGTCAGTTCACCTTGCTATAGATCACGCTGAAGAAAATTCGTATAATGTTTCTCTATCAACGCGGGAGTAGCACTAACCATCAATTTTAATCAGCACACTTTCCCTATGTACTGCCATTGTTGATCAACACAAGCTCTCTTTGTTGGGGGTGAGCAGATCAGGTTTATTCAGAAAAATCAGTGCTCTGTCACAAAAAAAAATTGTACTAGTGTACCTCTCACATGCAATCTTTAATTAGAGCCTATCCCTGAGAAATCCCTCTTATGACCCTCTGTTGCCTCCAACAACAACATAACCTGGATCTGATACCAAGATAAAAAAAGGAAAAACAAATTAGAATGAAACTTGCAAATGAACATTGCATCTCACATATGAGATGAGCTACACTTGGAGATTTCCCAAGCAATAACACTCTCATCCATTGATCATAAAATGAGAAATAAAAAAGATTATATTCAATTTAGGGAGACCAAAACTATCTCTTGGAAAATAGGAACTAGGTCTAAACTAAGACACACACACAATCGTGAAACAAACTTTCTCCACTAATTTCAACAAATTGTCCCATCAATACTTCTGTAACATTTTGAATCACAAATGAAGAACTACCTTTTAGGATCAAATCATCCATATACAGAACTAGAATGAATAAATTTGAGCCTTGTCTATGAGTATAAATAGTAGGATCATAACGAAAAGGGTTGAACCCAGAAACTAGTAGAAAATTGTCCATGTTCTCATACCAAGCTCTAGGAGTTTGTTTGAGACCATACAAGGAACACCAAAGTTTATAGGGGTGTTTCTGCATCATAAAAGTGTTGTAACAACAAGAAAAGGTTGTTGCAAAAACTATTATTTACTACTACTTTGAGAGCATTTTCTTAAGCTTTCCTGAAGTGATTCTCATGGATTCCTACATGTTAGCATAAAAAAAGTAAATTCATTCCTAAATACATAAGAATGAACATTAAAGTAACATAATTAGAATATAATTGTACTTGGATAAAAATGAATTTGTATTGGAAAAATAGGTAATGGGTGATATGAAAATGAGAAAAGGTACTAAAAAGGATGTTTGAAGGTTGTACTAGTAGGTAATCTATAAGTACTAATTTATTTGTAAATACATAGATAGTAGGTGAGAGGGGGAGTAGTGAATCCATAAATTCTTATGTATAGAGTTGTAGAATTATTTTCTATCATGTTGTAGTGACATGTTACAACATTGTAATCTATTCATGTTGCAGTGGATGGAGTTGCGGAACCTAATCTTTACTCATGTTGTAGGGGTAGGATTTTTAGTATTTGTATCCTAGTCATGTTTAAAAAATAAGGTACCCAGGCTGTTACCATGATATAGAGTTGTTGTTGTAACCTGAAAGTGTTGCAACGATAGTAAGGGTGCTGCAATAATTATTTGTTACTATTGCTTAAAGAGTATTTACGTAAACCCACTTGAAGTGATTCTCATGAATTCCCAAATACTGGAATAAAAAGGAAAATTCCTTCCTAAATACATAAGAATGAACATTAGGTTGCAACAGCACAAAATGGTGTTGCAACAACTATCCCTTGTTATTGCTTCAAGAGTATCTTCTTGAACCTACTTAAAGTGATTCTCATGGATTCTCATAGGTTAGCATAAAAAAGGGAAATTTCTTCCTAAGTGACATAAGAGTGAACTTTAAAGTAACATAATTAGAAGATAACTATACATTGATAAAAGTTCATCTATATGGGGAAAATAGTTAATGGGTTGGTATGAAAATGGAAAAAGGTACTAAAAATGGTGTTGGATGGGTCTACCAAAATCTAATCTATATGGTTACAAGTAGTACCTAAATAAAGAAAGGGTTGTGCCTCCTTAGGTAAGGCACTATTTATGAAAGTAGTAGAACACATAATTTAATAGCACACCATTCATACATAACTATGGAGAGGGTTGTACCTCCTTATATAAGACACTATTTATGAAAGTACTAGAACACCTAATTTAGTAGCACACCATTTGCACATATGAGAATAAGAATGGAATAGAACCATGAGATTTGTATTAGTATAAATTCAAATTGGAAATGACAATTAATTGATCCTCTTTTAGCTCAATTAGAGTAGGGTTCTTTTATACACAATACTATAGCCTTAATTTGATTAAGAGATCAAGGGATAACCATGAGAATATTCAAATTCTCAGGTTATTTCTTCTCCGTTATAAGAATATGTTATGCAACCAACTCACAAAATAGAAGAAAAGATAGATCAACGCCTTCAAAATCAGCCTCTTCGAGGGGGCAACCTACTTTACATTATACAAATGAACAATTCTTAGATGATGCAAATGACAAGACCTCCTTTTGATATATAGGAGTCTAAGGGGTCACAATATAATCCGATATGACATAACAATAATATTCTAAGGGCACAACAATACCAATAGTGGGCTTCTAAGGGGCACAATAATAACAATATGGGGACTACATGGGCACAACAATACAATAAGGGGTTGCACTAATAACAATAAGGTGCTACATTAGTAGTATAGGGACCTGACATGCCCCTTTCCTTCAAAAAAGTGTTGTCCTCAATGCTTGAGTAGTTCTTGATGCTTTTGTATAAAATGCTCATCCTCCCATGTGGAATCTTCAGCGAGTATGTTCCTCCACTTGATGAGATACTCTGAAATTAATCGATTTCATAGTTGTTGATTTCTTGTTTCTGTGACTGCTTTAGGTTCCACTATGATTTTTCCTTCCTCTTCTAGTTATGGCAATATTTTTTGAACTGGGAGCTTGTCACGTATAACCTTCTTTAAGCATGACAAATGGAAAATTGGGTGCACTCCTGAAGATGCATCAACCTCCAATTTGTATGCATAGTACCAATCTTTTGTAATACCATGTACAGACCATAATACTTTAGTGATAATTTATTATCCTTCTTATATTTCTTGAGGGACATTTGTATTTATGGTTGTAGTCATAGAAATACCCAGCCACCTACATCAAAACTTCTTTCATTGTGGTGTTGATTTTCTAGTTGTTTCATTCTATTCTGCGCCAAAGTGAGGTTATGATTTAAGAGTTGGAGAACTTCTTGTTGATGCTATATGTGATATTCCATTTCTTCAACCTTAGAATTTTATCTTAAATATGATGTGAAGGATGGTGGATGATATCCATAAAGTGCCATAAATGGGGTCATTTTTGCTACAATATGGAAGGAAGTGTTATAACACCTTTCAGCCAGAGGCAACCACTTGACCCATTGTATCTATTTATTAGATACAAAGCAACAAAGATATCCTTCCAGAAATTTGTTCACTATCTCATTTTTCCCATCAGAGATGGGATGATAAGATGAGCTATGAGCTAACTGAGTACCAAAACAAGAAAATAATTATGTCCAAAAATTTCCAAGTGAAAATGGGATCTCTGTCGCTTACAATAACCGTTGGTTTTCCACGTAGATTTTGAATTGTTTCCATAAATGCAATAGCAACTGTACTAGATTTAAATGGATGAGATAATGCACAAATGTTTGCATACTTGGTAAGTCTATCAACTACCACCATGATGACACTCTTTCCTTCAAACTTGGGTAAACCTGTGATAAAATACATTGAAACCTCCTCCAAACATTGACTTGGAATGGATAGAGGTTGTAACAGACCCAAGGTCTTAATTGTCTCAACTTTATTTTATTGGCAAACCAAACATTCTGCCACAAACTTTTGAATATCAGATTTAAGGCCATCCTAAAAAAATTCCTTCTTAACACTGTGGTATGTTTTTAAAAATCTTGAGTGCCCTCCTAAGTGAGAGGTGTGTAATTCAAAAATAATCTTTTGTTTAAGTTGGGAATTCTTACAGAGGTATAAGCAATCTTTGTACCATAACAAATCATTTTTCCAGCTAAATGTATTAGATGTATTGGGATCTTGCTGCAACTTTTGAATGCATTCCTACACTTCTTTGTCTTTCTTCCATTCATCCCTTGCTTTGTTTATCCAATCTCGTTGGATAATAGAAATGGCACAAAACAATGCTTCCACATCCTCATTCCTTCTTGAGAGTGCATCTGCAACAACATTTTGCTTCCCTTTTTTGTAAATGATTTCAAAGTCATAACCCACCATCTTTGTGACCCATTTTTGATGCTCTTCTAAAGATAATTTTTTTTCTAAAATGTATTTAAGGCTATCATGATCTGTTTTTACCTTGAAGTGTATTCCCATTAGGTAAGGCCGCCATTTCTTAAGTGCATGTAGTATTTTCCAACATTTCCTTCTCATAAATAGCTTTTTGTAAATAATTTCCTTTGATTGGACAACTTTCGAAAGAAATGGGTCTTCCTTCTTACATTAAAACAACACCAATTCCATCCTTAGGCATCACATTCCATAATAAACATTTTTGTGAAATCTAGTGGGGCTAAGACAATGCTTGGCACATTGCCTCTTTAAGATGTTCAAGGGCCTTCATTTCTTCTCTAGTCCAAGAAATTGCATCTTTCTCCAGTAATGTTGTTAGAGATGCTGCTATTCTTCCATAATTCTTAACAAATTTGTAATAATACCTTTTCAAACAAATAAATCCTTGCAAATGATTTATGGATGTGGGGATTTTTCCATTCCTTAATGGCTTTAATTTTTCTAGGGTCGAACTTAACACCTTAATGAGATACAATATGACCTAGATATTCCACCTCTTGTACTCCAAAGAAACATTTCGAAGCTTTTGCATGTAATTGTTTCTCCTGTTAGAGAATTATATATTACAGAGTAATGGAACACATAAAATATATTGCAGAAATATGAACACAAAAAATGTATAAAACAAGAGAGACACAGATATACATGGTTCACCCAATGTTGGCTGTCCATGGGAAACAACCAATCCTTCCTTTTATTTTATCCAACAAATTGAAGAGATGCAACCTACAGTAGATCTACTATAATTACCTCTTCTCTATCACACAATCTCCTCTCTCTTTCTCACTCAGAATATAGATCTACATAGCTGCAATACAATTCCCTCATATATAGCGAGGGGCTGCCTTCTAGGGAGGAAAAACCTAAATTAAACATAACTTCTACCATCAGATCTCTCCCTAATGAGTGACCCAAATTGACTGCAAAATTACAACATTTTACAAGGCAATTTTACATCTATTTTTAGCTTCGGGGGCACTGCCCTGATCCCCTGCCAGGGGTGGCTCCCAAAGATCGTAGCCACCCACCCTAGACCCCCCTTGTAGTGCAAATATTATGGGCGACGTTGTTGCCATATTACTAACTGGTATCCAAGTGGCAATACCTCTAAATAAAGAAGATAATCAGGCTCCACGCACAACAATATCCCACTTGGAGACTGATTATAACAACTCCACCGTCGCTTCATTTTTTGGACAATGACTCCACTTTGGACCTGTTTTTTTCTCATCTTCTTCATCATACTTGAAGACTAATTGAAACTGACGATAATCTCAGGTTTTCCTTGGTTACAAATTTTGTTAACATCTGCATGATCCTGGCTAGTGTGTATCTTTTCCAGCTTCAACTGTCCATCCTCCAATGCCATTTGCATGAAATGGTACTTGAGTTGTATATGTTTAGTCTTAGAATGAAATGTTGAGTTCTTTGCAAGGTGTATGGCACTCTGGATGTCACTGTATAACCTACCCAACTCCTGCTTCTTACCCAATTCATCCAGAAACCTTTGTAACGAAATCATTTCTTTACTAACCTCTATAGTAGCAACATACTCTACTTCTGTTGTTGAGAGTGCAATAACATTTTGCAGTTTTGAAACCCAACTGACAGTTGTTCCACCTACAGTAAACACATACCTTGTTGTGCTCCTTTTGTTATCTCTATCACCCGCCATATCTGCATCAACATATCCCTGTAGAGAAATGTTTGAACCACCAAAGAATAATGCTTAATTTGTGGTACCTCTCAAATACTCGATAATCCATTTCACCGCCATCCAATGTTCTTTTCCTGGATTGTTCATCTACCTACTTACAACTCCCACTGCATGTGTAATATCATGCCTTGTGTAGAGCACTGCATACATTAAGCTTCCAACTGCTGATGCATATGAAACTTTAGACATATAAGCCACTTCTTCCCGAGTCCTGGGACACTCCTCCTTACATAGTTTGAAATGGTTAGACAAAGGTATACTAACTGGTTTTGCATTATGCATATTAAATTTTTTCAACACCTTTTCTATTGACTCACTCTGAGACAATGTTAATTTTTTATTCTTTTTGTCTCTAGTTATTTTGATACCAAGGGTTTCTTTTGAAACACCCAAATCCTTCATTGCAAATGAGTTCGCTACTTTTCTTTTTAGCACATTTATTTCCTGCATGTTAGAACCTGCAACAAGCATGTCATTTACATATAATAACAATATAATATAGATTCCATCATTTTTCGTTTTGAGATAAACACAATGATTAGAGTGACATCTAGTATAACCTTGCTCAGACATAAACCTGTCAATTTTTAGATACCACTACCTTGGAGCTTGTTTTAATCTATACAAGCTCTTCTTGAACATCCACACTAGTTTCTCCTTCCCTTTTACCTCATATCCTTGTGGCTGCTGCATATATATCTCTTCCTCCAAATCCCCATGGAGAAAGGGTTTCTTTACATCTATCTACTCAAGATGCAAATCTTAAGCGACTACTCAACTTAAAATAGTTCTAGTTGAAGTCATTTTAACAACAGGAGAAAATATCTCATCAAAGTCTATACCCTTTTTCTATGCAAACCCCTTCACCACAAGTCTAGCTTTATACCTTTTTCTACCTCCATCTTCTTCCTTCAACCTGTAAACCCATTTATTCTGTAATGTTGTTTTACCTGCAGGCAACCTGACTAAGGCCCAAGTCTGGTTATGTGCTAAGGAGTCCATCTCTTCTTTCATGGCTTGCTCCCACTTCTTCCTAGTTTCTACTCGCAATACTTCTTCATAACATTCTGGTTCACCAGAATCAGTCAACAATACATAATATAATGAAGGAGAGTATCGTTCAAGGAGTCTACTTATCCTGGTAGAATTTTAACACCAATTTCAGGTGTTTGAGGTGCTTGTTGTTGTTTTGGTTGTTGTTGTTGTTGTGGTTGTTGATCATTATGATTTTCAGGCACCATCACTTTTTCTATGATGTCATCAAGCACTGTGTATTCTCTGTTTTCTTTTTCCTATTTCTTTTCCTGCAGTCGATCCTTATACGAAACCTTTTCATTGAATATCACATCTCTGCTTCTAATGATTTTGTGTTTTTCATAATCATAAAAGTGATAACTAAAATCATTAACACCATATCCAATAAAGGTACATTTTTTTGATTTTGCCTCAAGTTTTGTTCTCTTTTCTTTATTAATGTGGACAAAGGCTTCACAACCAAAAGTCTTTAAAAATGAGTAGTTTAAATTTTTACCTATCCATGCCTCCTCTGGAATACCACCATCTAAGGAACTTGAAGGCCCTTTTTTTATTATATAAACAACAATATCCATAGCACTACCCAAAATTGTAAAGGCAATCTTGCATGCAATCTCATGCACCTTGCACACTCCATGATTGTCCTGTTCATCCTTTCTGACACACCATTTTTTTGTGGTTTTCCTGGAACTGTCTTCTCTCTGTGAATTCCATTCTCTGAACAATACCTATCAAACTCTTTGTTGCAATATTCACCTCGATTGTTTGATTTGAGACACTTCAACCTTTTTCTTGTCTCATTTTCAACCAAAGCTTTCCATTTCTTGAAAGTATCAAATACATCAGATTTATTTTCAATACAGTAAATCCAGTTTTTTTCTAGTTGCGTCATCAATAAAAGTAACATAATAATGAGAGCCACTGAGAGAGGATACCTAAGCAAGTCCCCATACATCTGTATGCACAAGCTCTAATTTTTCACTCTTCTTTTCTTTCCCAACTCTGAGGAATCTTAGTCTCTTCTATTTTCCATAAACACAATTCTCACATAATTTTAAATCAACATGCTTCAAACCTAGAAATGAATTTCTTGAGTGAAGAATATGCATCCACTTCTGACTCATGTGCCCAAGCCTATGATGCTACAATGTTGTATCTTCTGCTATAGAGGTCAAAGCATTAACGAAATTAGAAATACCATTGCATGAATACAATGTACCAACATTTTCTCCTTTCTCTATTACCAAGGATTCGTTAGTGACACAGCCTTCACCTCCTAACCATCCTATTGAAATTAGATTTTTCTTCAGATCTGGAACATGCCTTACCTCCTTCAATAGCCATTGATTTCCATTCTACTTTTTTACGAAAAATGTACTCATTCCAATGATTTTACAGGGTTTATCATCACCAAATCGAACTTGTCCAAAATCTCCTTGAACATAATCATGAAAATGTTTCCTATCAGGCGTGGCATGGAATGAGGCCCATTTATCTACCAGCCAGGCATCAATAATATTTTCTAATGAAAGATTCAAAGCATCTTGCAACACATCACCTGTCACATTCGCTTCATGAGTGTTTTCTTGTTGTGCATTTGCCTCTTTTCCCTTTTGAGGCTTGCAGTATTTCTTCAGGTGTCCTTTCTTCCTTCATTTCCAACACACTATCCCCGTTCTAGACTTGGATCTGCCTGTCCTTGACTTACTACAATATCCTGGGCTCTTTCCTCTTTCCATTTTTCTTCCCCTAGTCTTTGCAATAAAAGCATTACCTAATGTCTCACCAGAGATTTTTCATCACATTTCCTCGCTAAGGATTACACTGACAACATCATCAAACTTTAAAGTACTAGATCCAGAGACAGAGTTACTAAGGGCCATAACTAAACCATTCCAACTTTCTGGCAATGAGCACAGAAATAACAAAGCCCTAACTTCATCATCAAAAGTTACCCCTACAGAACTTAACTGAGTGGTAAATGTATTAATTAATTTAAATGATTGACAACAGATCCACCTTCTCAAATCTTCATATTAAATAATTGCTTCATAAGAAATAACTTATTTGAGGCCGAGGGTTTTTCATATAGTTTGGCCAATGGCAACATTAAACATTCTGTTGTTGTTTCCTTTGAAATATTAAAGGCTATCGATGCTGCTAGGCACATCCATACTATTCCAAGTGCCTTTTTGTCGAGAATATCCCATTTTGTGTCTATCATACTCATCGGCTTCTTTGCCTTTCCGCTCAATGGTTGGTACGGTAGTTTTGGCCGTTAAATTTTTCTACCCTAAACCTACCATCTTCTACCATTGCTCCCACTCGATCCAGGAACCCTTCTCTCCTGAAAATTTATCAATCAAATATACCTTCAGCTCTGATACCAGTTGTTAGAGAATTATATATTAAAAAGCATTGTAACACATAAAATATATTGCAGGACTATAAACAGAAATTATGTAGGAGCGTTTGACCACCTTTAATCAAAAGTCAAAGTCAAAGCTATGGAGGGGGAGACATGGACAATCATGTGAACCAGGAGCAAATTTCTATTAAAAACAAGCTAATTTTATGGAATTGATAAGTCTCGAGAAGACTTACTTTAATGTAATTATTCTCCCTGTATGCATAACAAAATATTTAGGATTTTGTTTGAACGATTTTAGGAGAAGATCATTGATCTAGAATGATTCATTATTCTATAGTTATTTCTATATATTATGAACCTGCATGTTCTGATAAGGATATATAGAGAGACAGAAAGAGAGAAAAGACAAAGAGTGAGAATACAATGTAATCGATAGAGAAATTGTGACTAAGGCTAAAATTCCTTAGACTATAATTGATTCTGTATAATATAAATATATCTGTTATGTGGATTTCGTGTGTCTGGTTACCAATAGTTAGATTTCCACGTTGAATAAACGAAATTCCATGTTGCAAGATTGTTGATCAACCATCGATCACTCTAAGGATCGATGGAAATCCACCATTAAAACGATATATATGTGTGAGTGTGGCAGAGTTAATTTGTTTGGAAATGTGAATTCCATCATAAGTGATCAAGCACAGAGGGAGCCATTGGATCATTTAGATCGATGGATATGAATGGCAGAAGAAGAATGGCAGAGGAATATATTGCGGAGGTTAGGAATGTATGGATGTCTTGATCATGGATGAAGTACCATACTAAATCCTAGCCATCGATCTCATTTTGAAAAGCTTATGTCACAGTCAATGGCAGGGGTTAGGCCTATTTTAACCCATGCATTAATTGAAGAACCGAAGGTCATAGATTTGATGAGCTCATATATCCAATAAGTATCGGGTCATAAGCTAATCGGACATTAATCTCAGAATGGACCCGAACACTTATAGATTAAGGATTTATAATCCTTATCGGCTCTGTAAGGGCGGTTAAACATCATACAAGTGGTCCATGTGATATCATTTTTGATCGTTGGATCGAGTGTGTCTTGATCGACGACGAAGATTGAAGCTGATAAAGGACTTGGGCCTGAGTGGACCTGAGAAGTTTATAGACACGGGTATATTTTATTTGGAGTCTTGTCTTGTGCATTCGGAGTGGGACCAACATTCATTGGTGGATTATGTGTTAAAGTGCTACTTGTTGATTGGTCAAGTTTTTATTAAAACCCACCAATGTAAACACTTCCAATTTGTAGAGGTGGGGCATAATCCATAAGTTCACATAAGGTTATTTTGAAAACCAGGGAAATTTCCTTTAGGTGATTTTTCCTGCATCAAAGTGGTATCAGAGCAAGGAAATGTTTCTTGCGAGAAAGAAGATTTTGCGTGCAAAAGGAGGAGGTACAGTGATGTTGAAGACTCAAGATTTTATGATCTTTGTACTGTCGATAGCGGTAGCAGAAGGTGAGAAAACTTGCAGCAGCCTAGAGCATGAAATGCTCATATGGTTCCATAGAAGAGAGAACCAGAGAGATGCCAAAAGACTAAGCTAGGAGAGAAGCTTGGTGAGGTATCATGTAGCAGAGAAGACTATTACTGCAAAGGTTTTGTTGTAGCTCACAAGAAGATCATGAAGGTTGTTCCACTGAGGAAGTGGGTAGAATTGTTATGGGATGAAGGAGAAGCATATGACTAGGAGGTCCTAAATTTTTATGCCTCAGAAGTCTCATGCAGGAGCATCTGACCACCCTTAATAAAAAGTAAAAGTCAAAGCTATGGAGGGGGAGACATGGATAATCATGTAAACCAGGAGAAAATTTCTGTTAAAAACGAGTTAATTTGATGGAATTGATAAGTCTCGAGAAGACTTAATTTAATATAATTCTTTACCATGTATGCATAACAAAAGATTTAGGAGTTTGTTTGAATGATTTTAGGATACTAGAATGATTCATGATTCTATAGTTATTTATATATATTATGAACCTGCGTGTTCTGATAAGGTTATATAGAGAGACAGAAGGAGAGCATAGACATAAAGTGAGAATACAATGCAATCAATAGAGAAATTGTGACTAAGGATAAAACGCCTTCAACTGTAATTGATTCTGTATAATATAGATATATTTTTTATGTGGATTTCGTGTGTCTGGCTACAAATAGTTAGATGTCTGTGTTGGATAAGTGAAATTCCATGTTGTAGGATTGTTGATCAACCATAGATCACTCTAAGGATCGATGGTGATCCAACATTAAAATGATATATATGTGTGAGCGTTTAAACAAAGTGTGGCAAAGTTAATCTATGTGGAAATGCGAATTCCCTCATAAGTGATCAAGCAGAGAGGGATCCGTCAGATTGTTTAGATCGACGGATATGAATGGTGGAAGAAGAATGGTAGAGGAATAGATTGTGGAGGTTAGGAGTGTATGGATGTCTTGATCATGGCTGAATTCTCGTACTAAATCCTAGCGATCAATCTCATTTCCAAACGCTTACGTCATAGTCAATGGTAGGGGTTAGGCCTGTTTTTAACCCGTGCACTAATTTTAGAGCCTGTGGTCATAGATTTGATGACCTTGTATATCCAACGGGTATCGGGTCATAAAGTGATGGGACGTTAATCTCATGATGGACCCAAAAACGTATAGATTAAGGATTTATAATCCCTATCAGCTTCGTAAGAGCAGTTAAATTTCATGCAAGTGGTCTGTGTGATATCACTTTTGATCGTTCGATCAAGTGTGTCTTGATCAAAGGTGGAGATTGAAGCCGATAAAGGACTATGGCCTAAGCGAACTCGAGAAGTTTATGGATGCAGGTATATTTTATTTGGAGTCAGGTCTTCTACATTCGGAGTGGGACCAGCATTCATTAGCTAATTATGTGTTAAAGCACTTCTTGGTGATGTTGGAAATAGCAACAAGAAATGCTAAAAATAACATTGATAAAGATAGCATTTCAAGAAATTCCAATTTTAATTTGTCCTTGAATTAAAATTTGAGAATTAAAATTCAAATTTAGTCTCACTAGCGCTTTGAAAAATAATTAATTAATTCATCTTGGATTAATTAGTTGGAGAAATTCAAACATGAAGTACTTGTGAAGTCATGCAACAATGATCCCTTTAATTGAGGAAGTTATCCCTTAATTAAGGAGATAAGGATGAGTTTTATTTGAGTTGTAATTAGTTAGCTTAGTTAACTGAGTTAAGTCCAGTTATATTAGTTCCAAACAGTTTGTGGGACTGATTGCGAGTTCAGTCAATTAATGCATGTATCCATGAAACTAGTGTACTCCAGATAACTGAATATTCTCTCATAAATAACTCATGCATGTCATTTCAGATAAAGGTCTAGTTGAGATTAAAGGCAGGGATAATGTACTCTCAGTTGCTAGAATTTTCCTATAAGAAAATCTCTTGCATGGAGAAGGAATTCATTCCTTGAGATTTGCGTAGTTTTACAGTGTGTTGCAGCAGTGTGTGAGATCAGTGTCACACAGAGTTATAGTAGGAACACCCAGGGAAAACAACACAAGGAAATAGGAGGCTTGGAGGATAGAGGGAAAGGCATATGAGTTTTCTAGTCTATCTATGAGCAGAGAGAGGGATTTTACTGAGAGCTGGATAGCTATGAGACCTAAAGCTTTGTGTAATCCTGAGATATTTCCACTTGAATGATAATACAGATAGCGGGGTTTTTAGCTGAGGCTTTACAAAGAGTATTCTTTTGTGTTTCATGTGTGATTGATTCTTCTTCTTTGTTATATGTGTTCTGTTTGATCTTGTAGAAGTATATTAAGTATTTTTCTTTAGTACATTGCATAATCAGTTTAATCTATAGTGAGCATTTCTACATGGTATCAGAGCAAAGGTGATCAGAGCTATGAATATCATACTGAGAAGGGATAAGTTGAAGTTCGAAGTTCTTGATTGTAGGTACAAAATCGAATTCTTATCACACCTCTAAGTTCTCTAATGGCATTCAATGGCTTGAGACTCGAGTATGCACTGGATGGTAGCTCAAATTACATAGCAAGGAAGGATCACATGGAAGCAGTATTAGAAGACAATGGTTTGAAGGATTTAATTGATCAAGAAATCCCCAAATTAGTAGTAGATAATGCCCAAGAATTGGCGGAATGGAAGAAGTGTGTGGCAAAGGTGAGGAGGATTCTTCTGTAGGGATTTTGAGACCATATTGTCTTGAGTCTCCATGGGAAGGAGACTACATTTTCAATGTGGAATACATTGAAGGACCTATATCAGAATAACAACGACTAGAGGAAACTTACGTTCAAGGACAAGCTTCGAAAAATCAAGTGTGAGAAGGGTGACACCATTTGTACATATCTGAACAAGCTCACCACCTGTAGAGATGAGCTTGGAAGTGTAGGAATAACAACAACTAATGATGATATGGTGAGTCTTTCTCTCCTCGGACTTCCTAGGAGCTAGCATAGCCACCAGGACTCAATGAATTGAATAGAGAAACTCTCAGATTGGGAATGACTATGGTTGGATCAGATGGAGGAGGAGATCAGGAGGAGCACCAGATATGGTTCTTCATCTAAGCATGATGACGAAGAAAATCTAGACTTACCAAGTAAGGAAAGGAAAGGGAAGGGAAGGCTTCCCATTCCAAATCGAGTTCTCATGGTGGGAAGAAGATGGACAAATCTAAAGTGAGATGCTTTAATTTTCATGAGGTGGGAAATTATGCTACTAATTTTCCATTGAAGAAATGCAAGAAGGGATCCTCCAAAGGATCAAAAGGTGAGGCACTGGCATCTTAGTTCAAATTGGATTTTACCCTCATAGCATGCATGGTTTCATTGATGGTGGATTGTGTTTGGTACCTGGACAGTGGATCCTCATTCCACATGACCGACGATAAGAGTTTATTAAGTACCTTGGAGGGAAAACACCTCAGGATGTGCATAGATATGGGCCATGATGGAAAGTACCATGTTTGAGGTGAAGGTATGGTTGTATTTCAGAGGGAGCATGGAGCTCCTCTCACCCTGACTAATGTAAAGTATGTGACTAAACTAAAGAAGGACTTGGTATCAGTCACGATGTTTGAAGACAAAGGCTATGATGTATTCTTCAGTAAAGGAAAGGCGTTCCTGAGACACATAGCCACATGTCAAACCAAAAGGATTGGGATTCGAGTGAAGAATCTCTACAAGCTGGATGTAGATGATTATGTTGCACTGAGTTTGAAAGTAGAATTGGTGCAAAGAAAAGATATTGGCAAGTTATGGCATACGAGGTTGGGCCACTGACATCATGGGGCCTTGAAGATAATACATTAGATTTCTACTGGACTTCCCAAGGGTAAACTTGAGCAAGTGGACGCATGCAAAGGTTGTACCTTGGGTAAGTATGAAAAATCTTCCTTTCATGATTGAGACAATCAAGCTGAAGCAATCTTGGAGAGAGCTCATACAGATGTGTGTGGACCATTCTCAACAGCCTCCATCACGATACAACGGTATTATGTGATTTCCATTGATGATTTTTCTCGTAAATGCTGGACCTATTTCATCTAGAAGAAGGATCAAACCTTCTGAAAGTTTTGTGAGTTCAAAGCTTTGGTTGAGAAAGAATCAGGGAAGAAGATCAAGGCCTTGTGAAGAAACAATGGTGTAGAGTATGTCTCTCAAGAGTTTAAGGACTTCTGTGTAGCAGAAGGAATTAAATGGGAGTTAACGACACCCCATAACCCACAGAAGAATGGGGTGGCCGAAAGGAAGAATAGAACAATTGTGGGGTCAGCTCGGGCGAGCTGCATGACCAAGGCCTACCACTTCATTTGTGGGCTGAGGCATGCAACACAACAGTCTATTTGCAGAATAGAAGCCCACATTGCATACTTGGGATGAAGACACTAGAGGAAGCTTTCTCTGGGAAGAGACCAGATGTGAGTCATTTCAGGATCTTTGGCTCATCAGTATTTTGCCATGTGACCAAGGATGCTCGGAAGAGACTTGAGAGAATAGCTAAGTTAGGAATACTTGTGGGCTACACTAATACACCTCATAAATATCGGGTATACATGCCTACTAGTCAAAGGAAAGTGGTATGTAGAGATATAAATTTTGATGAGTAGAAGGCCATGCGAGTTTCCCTTGAGAGGGAGCTCCAACTACAAGTTGTGGAGGAACTTTTGGTTCCTAAGGAGGAGGATCCTCATACTGATGTAGAACAACCACATGCATAGGTTCCAGGAGTGGAGACATCCACTCAAGTAGAGTCTTCCAGAGATGGGAGGAAGTGCACAAGAGAAGATGACATATTGTTGTCGGATACGAGAGAGAATGTGGGAGAACCATCTTCTCAGCGCATGCAGAGGAGGTCACTTGATAGGTACACTGAATACATGGCCCTTATTGGGGAATGTGTTGAGATCGAGCCATAATCCTTTGAGGAATCAGTGTAGCAACCGATTTGGGTTGATGCTCTGGTGGAGGAGTATGACTCCATAGTTCAGAACAATGTTTGGGATGTGGTTCAAAGACTAGAGAAAAAGTCAGTTGTGAGTTCCCATTTACTTTACAAGGTAAAGCAAGCTGTTGATGGTAGCGTGGAGAAACATAAGGCAACATTTGTTGCCTATGGTTTCTCACAAGTCGATGGGATCGACTATGATGAGACTTTTGCTCCTGTAGTAAGGTAATCATCTATCAAATCGATGTTGGCACTATCAACATAGATGGGTTGGAAGATCCATCAGGTGGATGTGAACACTGCCTTCCTCAATGGAAAGTTTGAGGAAGAGATGGACATACAGCAGTCGAAAGGTTTTGAGACCTTCAATTGTGAGTCACACGTGTGCCAACTCAAGAGAGATTTGTACAAGCTGAAGCAAGCACCTCATTCTTGGTACACCAGGATCGACAACTACTTCACCCGGTTGGGCTTCACAAAGAGTGAAGTGGATGTGAAATTGTACCACATCATGGTGGAGGGTAAGCAGTTGATCATTGTTCTTTATGTTGATGATCTAATATTGACAAGTGATGATCAATTGATCATGTCTTGCAAGGAGCACCTTGCAAAAGAGTTCGAGATGAAAGACATGGGTCTCATGCACTACTTTCTAGGCATGGAAGTGTGGTAGAAGGATGGGGAGTTGTTTGTGTCTCAAGGCAAGTATGCCAATGAGATACTCAGGAGATTCCAAATGGAGAAGTGCAAGCCCATGCAGACTCCTCTAGCAAGTAATTATAGGAAGGAGGATGGTACTTCAGGAGAAGTAGTAGAGGCTACTGTGTATCAGCAGCTTGTGGGTTCACTGATGTACTTAGTGAACACATGACGAGATTTGTGCTATGTGGTGAACCAGTTGAGCCAAGCTATGGTTTAGCCAACCGAGATTTTTTGGAAGGCAGAGAAGCATGTTTTGAGATACCTTAGAGGGACGTCTTAGTATGGATTATGATACAGAAAGTTAGAGGGAGTGAAGCTATAGGGCTTCACAGATGCAGATTGGGCAGGGATTCCATCAGATTAGAAGAGCACATCAAGAGGAATTTTCAACCTTGGTTTAGCTGCAGTTTCTTGGTAGAGCAGGAAATAGAGGTCAGTTGCACTCAGCTCAATAGAGGCTTAGTACATGGCTACAAGTCAGGAAACATGTGAGGCCATTTGGATGCGGAAAATTCTAGTGGGTTTATTTGATCAGAGGATGCATCCAACTGTGATCTATTGTGATAATCAGAGTTGTATCAAACTCTCTTAGAATCCAATATTTCATCACAGGTCCAAGAACATCGACATTCTTAGAGACTATGTGGCAAGGAGGATCATGTTGTTGCAGTATATTTCGATCAAGGAGCAAGATGCTGACATTTTGACTAAGGCATTGTGAAAGTGTAAATTCGAGTTCCATAGAGACAAGATCAGGGTGGCAAATAATCCCTTTCTTGTTGAGAGGGAGTGTTGAAAATAGCAACAATAAATGCTAAAAATAACATTGTGAAAGATAGAATTTTATGAAATTCCAATTTTAATTTGTCCTTGAATTAAAATTGAGAATTAAATTTCGAATTTAGTCTCACCAGCTCTTTGAAAATTAATTAATTAATTCATCTTGGATTAATTAGTTGGAGAAATTCGAACATGAAGTCTTTGCGAAGTCATGCAATAGTTATCCCTTTGATTTAGGAATTTATCCCTTAATTAAGGAGATAACGATGAGTTATTTAAGTTGTAATTAGTTAGATCAATTAACTAAGTTAAGTGCAGATAGATTAGTTCCAAATAGTTTTTGGAACTGATTGTGAGTTCGGTTAGTTAATGCATGCATGCATGAAACTAGTGTACTCCAGATAACTGAATATTCTCTCATAAATAACTCATGCATGTCAGTTCAGACATAGGCCTAGTTGAGATTAAAGGCAGGGATAATGTACTATTAGTTGCTAGAATTTTCCTATAAGAAAATCTCTTGCATGGAGAAGGAATTTATTCCTTGAGATTTGCACAGTTTTACAGTGTGTTGTAGTAGTGTTTGAGATCAGTGTCACACAAGGTTACAACAGGAAAACCCATAGAAACCAACGCAAGGAAATAGGAGGCTTGGAGGACAGAGGGAAAGGCACATGAGTTGTCTAATCTATCTATGAGCAGAGAGAGGGATTGTACTGAGAGATGGATAACTGTGAGAGCTAAAGATTTGTGTAATCCTGAGATATTTCCACTTGTATGATAATACAGATAGCGGGGTTTTTAGCTGAGGCTTTCCCCAAAGTATTCTTATATGTTTCATGTGTGATTGATTCTTCTTCTTTGTTATATGTGTTCTGTTTGATCTTGCTCAAATCGATTAAGCTTTTGATAGTTTGATTGTAGAAGTAGATTGACTATTTTTCTTTAGTACATTGCATAATCAGTTCAATCTATAGTCAAAATTTCTATAGGTGATTGGTCGGGTTTTTGTTAAAACCCACCAATGTAAATGCTTCCAATTTGTAGAGGTGGGTCATAAACCACAGGTTCATGTAAGTTTATTATGAAAACCAGGGAAATTGCCTTTCAGAGGTTTTTCCTGCGTCAACAGAAAACACATAAAACAAGAGAGACACAGATATACGTGGTTCACCTAATTTGGGCTATGTCCACGGGAAACAACCAATCCTTCCTTTAATATTATCCAACAAACTGAAGAGATACAACCTACAACAAATCCATTGTAATTCCCTCTTCTCTCTCACACAATATCCTCTCTCTTTCTCACTTAGAATACAAATGTACATAGACGCAATACAATTCCCTCATATATAGCGAGGGGTTGCTTTCTAGGGGAAGAAACCCTAAATTAAACATAATTTCTAGTGTAATATCTCTACCTAATGAATGACCTAGATTGACTACGAAATTACAACATTTTACAAGGCACTTTTACATCTATTTTTAGCTTCGGGAGTGCTTCCCCCGATCCCCCACCATGGGTGACTCCCAAAGATCATAGCTAGTCCCCCCTAGACCCCCCTTGTAGCACAAATATTACGCGCGGCATTTCTGCCACATTACGAACTAGGGTCCAATGCGGCAATACCTATAAATAAAGAAGATAACCAAGCTCCACACCCAACATATCCTCCAATAGTTTGAGCTCCCTGTCAACATGTTGAACATGATCCTTCCAAGACTTACTGTAGATTAGTACATCATCAAACAATACTAACAAAAAATTTCTAAGGGTTTGAAAAAGAAATTCATCAAATCCTGAAATGTAGAAGGTGCATTGGTAGGGCCAAAAAGCATCACCAAAAATTCATAATGACCCTCATGAGTTCTAAATTCTATTTTCAGAATGTCTTTAGCCTTCGTTCTAATTTTATGATATCCTAAACGAAGGTCCAACTTGGTGAAGTAAATTTTTCCATGTAATTCATCAATGACATGAATAGGAAATTTATCTTTAATAGTGAGATTTTTGAGCTCCCTATAATCCGAACACATGCGCCATGATCAATCCTTGTTGTGCACCAATACTACTGGAGCAGAGAAAGAACTTTGACAAGGTTGAATTATACGGGCCTCTAGCATTTCTGCAACCATATGTTCATTTTCACTCTTTTGGGCATATGAATATCTATAAGGCCTGATAGTTGGAGGAACACTTCTTGGAATCAAATGAATATAATGATCATGATCACAAATAGTTGGGAGGACTTTGGGAGTCTCAAATATCTTGAATGATTGTCCAAAACATTTTGGAGATACGGAGAGATAGATGATTTTGATGTGGGAACCTATAGTGAACATAATTGTGCAATTATGCCTCATTGTTATTTCTTTAGAAGATTTGTCATGTTGTTAGAGCTTATTATCTTTCCCATTTCCCTACAATACCCCTTAATTCAACTTCCTTTCCTTCCCAAAAAAAATTCAAGAAACGTTCTTGAAAATTAAAAGTTATCGTACACAAATATTGTAGCCATTGGACTCTTAATACAACATCAACACCACACATTGGAATGGAAAGAACTGAACTATTAAATAAGTATTCTCCCATGGATATCTTTATATTATGGCACTTTCTAGAGAAATTTATGGTTCCTCCATTTGCAACCATCACTTGACACTCTGGTTCTGGATATAGGAAGCAGTTTAATTCCTTCATTGCCTTACAATGAATAAAATTATGGGTACTACTCGAATCACTCAACACTATTACCTTTTTCTTCATGATATGTCCTTCTATCATGAGGGTTTGAGGAGTGGTAATTTCTACCAATGCATTACAAGATATGGTTGGATTCATTTCCTCTTTCTCTAGGTTTGTTTCCTGGTGTATATTATCCTCTTATTTTGACGTTTCCTATTCCTTTTCTTCCTCCTCTTCACAATCTATGTAAAATAATTTGTTCTCAGCACAGTTATGACCTTTAGTGTATTTTCTGTCAAAACTGTAACAAATCCCTTTTTCTCTTTTTTCTTCCAATTGTTGTGGTTTCAACCCTTGTAGGTTTTGGAAGGCTGGGGGCAACAACAATTACATCTTTATAGTTGTGAGTGGTACGCTTCCTTGTTTCCATAATTTGGCTTTCAAATTTTCTTGCCAACCTGAATGCCCTCTCCAATAAATCAGGTTCCCTAAGGCAAACCTCATGTTGGATGTTATCCTTTAAAGTCCCTAGGAACACATCAACCCTATGCTCCTCTGGAATATCTTTTACCCTTATATTCAATCTTTGGAATTCCTCAATGTGGTCCACCATTGAACCCTTTTTGTTTGAGATTTATCAATTGGCTAAAGAAGGTGTTTATTTTTGTATCCTCATAATGTGCTATCAGTTCTTCCATAAAAATTGACAAAGTGACAATTTGTTTACAAGAGAAAAGCCGTTGATGCCATAAAAAATAATTGGGTTCTAAATATAAACTTGCAATACATACCTTTTGTGTGTTTTTCACATTATGGAGATCGAAATATTGCTCGATCTGTGGAATCCATGTTACGGGATCCTTTCCATCAAACTTACTCATATCGATCTTCGGAACATGGTGAGTCTTCAATTCAATGTTAGACTCTATGAAATCATGATTAACATCACTTTTGTTCTCATCATGAGTTTCCTCTACTATCTTTTCACCATCAGGAAGCATTTCGTGTAACAACTTTTGAAACCTACTTTCAAACCTTCCATGTCTTTCTTCAAATCTTCAATGTTTTCTTTCAGATTTTCTTCTAAACCATCCATCTTATCTTCCATATTAGCTTCACTGGCACTTGGTCTCGTAATTTTGATATATCATGTTGCATTTATTCCTCTTCTTCACGAGTCATGGTAGAGATTTTAGGTTGCTTACTAGGTGTTTCCATTTCTTTCTTCGGGGCATCAATTATTGATAATTATGCTTCATTATGCCCTTTGAAAAACTTCAAACTATTTTTTCAAACCAAACTTATGCAAATTGTTAAAAAAAACTACACACATTTGTTTGCTTTGTATGAGATTGATATTGAATCTGTTGTATCTCTGTAATTTTGGATCTCCATGTCTAAAATTGTGTCTTGTAGTAGTCTTACGAGTCCTCTTTCTAACCCTAGCAGTCTGATGAATATTGGATTCTTCAATAAAGCATTATTCCAAATCTCCAATGATGACCTAATTATAGACTAGTTCAATAGAGAGAACTTTTATGACCTGCCACGTGTCACTGCTTCATCCTTCTGACCTAAAAATGACATACAGAAAACTAGACTCCATCCTCTTTCTGTAACTTTTGATGAAATTTCAATCAAATTCTCAGAGAGCAAGTTATGACGATTTTCGCAAGGTCACCTATTTGTGATGTAATTCGGGAGCTTGCAAAAACCCTAACTTACTTGGATCATAAATCCATAAATATAGCGATACAAGATCTGAAATTTGGATCCGAGGTTCATCACGATTTCAGTTCAAATGAGTTTTAATTTCAACTTCTGCAACTTCGTAGAAATTTTTTTATAGCGACAATGCTATGATGACCTGTTTGGAGTAGCGAAACCCTAGAATCCAAAGCTCTGATACCAAATGTTATGCAACCAACTCACAAAATAGAAGAAAAGATAGATAAACGACTTTAAAATCAACCTCTTCAAGGGGGAAACCTACTTTACATTACACAAATGAAAAATTTTTGAATGATACAAATGACAAGACCTCCTTTCTATATATAGGAGTCTAAGGGGTCACAATATAATTAGAGCTGACATAGCAAAAATATTCTAAGGGCACAACAATAACAATAGTGGACTTCTAAGGGGCACAATAATAACAATATGGGGACTACATGGTCAAAAAAATAAAATAAGGGGGTTGCACTAATAACAATAAGGGCCTACGCTAGTAGTGTAGGGACCTAACAAAATTTCACAAAAGAGAGAAAAACTAGACATACATTAATTGATTCAGCTATTGTGATAGGTGGTAGTTAGGTCAATCTTCCATTTAGGCCATCCTTTGTCACTAGGAAACCAACTACCCCTTGTCACTTCTTTCATTAAGTGGTCAAGTGGCCAACCTAAAATCTGTTGATGACAATTGTGTCATTGGAGGTTGGTTGGTGGTGCACTATATTGGTTCTACTTGATTTCCAACAGCTATCATCGATGGTCAATTGCCAAGGTGTGGCAACATAGGTTTTATAGGGATTTCCACGGTGTGTTACAATAATGAGGTTTCAATTTTGTGTTCTGTCATATTGTAACAATGGAATTGCATCATTGTGCTCTATCATATTGTAAGGAACATGTTGAAACATTGTACTCAATTCATGTTGTAGTGGCTAGAGTTGCAGATCATGCTCTTTAGTAATGTTTCAATAGCGGGAGTTGCAACACTTGCATGTTGATCATATTACAACAAGGATGTACCTAGGGTATTCCAGTGATATAACGGTGTTGCAACAACACAAAAAGGTGTTGTAGCAACTATTCTTTGCTGCTACTTCAAGTGTCTCTTCCTAAACTTTCCTGAAGTGATTCTCATGGATTCTCATAGGTTAGCATGAAAAGGAAAATTCCTTCCTAAATACATAAGAATGAACCTTAAAGTGGAATAATATGAAGATTATTGTACTTGATGAAAAATGTAGCTCCATGGGTAAAAAAAATAATGAGGTGTTTTGAAAATGGAAAAAGGTACTAAAAAAGGTGTTGGTTGTGTGTTAAAAAGATGTTAATTTTGGAAACCATCATTGATCAACTATTTTCCATGAAATTGAAGTAATTATAGAATTAAAGAAAATATGTTTAATTTTTGGAAATAGGATGCAACAATCATTTGGAAGACGAATCAATAGAAAAAAAAAATTAATTCAAAGTAGAGAAAGAAATATACAAGCTCAAATCAAACAAATGAAGATCGTTAGAGTCTCTATGTAGGGAGAATTATAAAGAAATGAAGGGAAGACACTACTTATACACTAGTTAGTTTCCTAAAGTTAGTTGAAGTATCTTCAATTGAACTCATAAAATAGGAAAGACATGCAGGTTGCTTAATGCATGCTTTTTGTGCATGGTGCTACCAAAGTGAGATAATAGTTGCACAATCAACCATAATCAAGGAGATCAAAGCACAAAAATAAAAAATGCAAGTTTCCTTCAAGGAAATAAAGATTTCTACGCAAAATCGTTTATCCATATTTAGAAACCAAGGTTGAAGTAGATCTGATTTTACAAGTAATATTAGGAAATAAAACGAATATTGAGACCATAATGCAACTAAAACATCAAACATTTAATAAATGATGAGTAAAAAATAATTAGTGAGCAAGGAAAAATCATGGAAAATAAAGAGTGGAAATAACACTGTATGTGGCTTAAAATTCAAGTTTTAGAATGCAACAAGTATTCATGTAGCCCCTTGGAAAAGTATTGACAATTGAGCAAGTTTTCACACATAGTAACACATCTAAATATGGTTTGGAACATAACATATTTTATATTGAACTTCACTTATGATTTCTCAAATCCTTCCAACTAAATTACATGCCTTTATACTCTAAGAAGCTATGGAATTAGTACTGTTTTCTTTTATCCTTCTTATTGGAGTCACAATTTCGGGTGTTACTAGTAGATGCATCACCATAGCTAATGGATCCTTGAGATGTAGTTAAGAACATGTTATGAAACACATGGGGATTTTTGGATTCTCCAATGCCCAACAATCTCCCCATAGAGTGGCATGCATGTGATTTGAACTCGAGACCTTTGGATATGATACCACTTATTAGAGTCACGATTACCGTTACACCAAAACCCACAGGTGTTAGTAAACAGATGCATCGCAAGATTTAACAGATCCTCGAGAGGTAGTTAAGCACATGTCACGAAACACACGAGGAGCACTGGATTATCCAATGCCCAACAATAATTGTGGATCAGTGGTTATCATTAATGTCAACCCAAGCAGCACCAGGGGATACCCCGATCTTGCATTAGGAGTTTGACTTGAGAAATCATTTTATTATGAGTCAAGGATATTCTATATAGATTCTACTCGTCGATATGTTTCCTTTGATATATGACACGCCATGTAGTTCTTCATGGTTTGAGAGTTCTTCATGCTTGAAGTTCGTAACCCTAGTTAGTGGGCTAAAACCCCATGGGGTTGTGGCATGGCACTCATCATTGGTTGTGATCATTGAATAGTTAATAATTAATAATGTTTTGTGCTCCTAAAATCCCTCCAATGTTCACTTGTTGAGGACCCTCTCAACTCAAGACATTTCTATAAATAGTGACGCTCATATCCTCCTCTAGCAAGCACTTTTCAATGGATTGTCTTGTGAGAAGACCTCTGTATTTTTTAGGCCCTTATGAGATTCTAACCCAGGATCTATTTTAGGGATTTTAAGGTTTTTTGAGGTCTAGTTACGGCACAAAATTATGATCAAGTTTTAAGATCTGTTTTGAAGCAAGTTTAGAGCCCTCGATTCTAGGATTTCGATTCTTCAGACATGTCATCGTGGAGTTTTAAGTATAAATATTTTTCAATGAAGATTAAGAAGAGGAAAGTAAAACCCATTTGATCCTAAATCATGATGAACCTCATGATCAGATTTCAGATTCTTTTTCACTATATTTTAGGAGCTATGATCAGAGCAAGTTAGGGTGTTTATAGGCTTCTGAATTCCATGTCAAGCAAGTGACCTCAGGAACATCTTCATAACATTCTCTCTAAGCATTGCATTCAAATTTCATAAACAGTGATAGAAAAAGGAAAACTTGTAGTTTATTGGATATCATTTTTAGGGCCGAAGGTCAAAACATTGAGACGTGGCACTTCATACAAATTCACTCTACTGAACTAGTCTATAATGAGGGCATCATGGGACATTGGGCATCACTCTTTCTTCAAGAATAAAAAACTAATCAAACATATGGGGTAGGAAAGAGGACTTAGAGGGCTACCATATGGCGAAATTTCAGACCTTGCAAAACTTAAATTACATATATACAACAAATTCAATATATAGCTCCTAGAAGGCAAGAAAAAGTATGCATTCAAGGATCACCCCAGTAAGGACCACATATCAACAATCAAGGGTAAGTCTACTATAGTAAGGTATGTATGATTAGTATTCACATTTTAATTTTGAGTATCATCTCTGACATATGTTTTTTTAGGACAACATAAGTATATTGTTTTGTATTTGTTTAGGTCTTGCTTGTTAATGGACATGCAGGAAGGATGACACTTTAGAACAACTTGGACACATATTAGAAGGACATGCAATGCCAGAGTACCATTACTTGAAGCAAGCACAATAGTACCTTAGCAGTTGCAAGTGATCTAAGAAGCAATGCTGAGTCAAGTGTCAGGTATTGTCAAAAATCCAGTGCTATAAATGAGTCATCCTTGTAAATTTGTAAAACAGTGATCATTGAAAGAGTCATTATTGTAAAAGAGTAAATCTGCCTAGAATCAAAGAGTCATTGTTGGGTGGTATAGGAGTCACTATTGGGATGATGCCATGGTTGGGTTGTAGGTCGTAGTGTGATTGGGTGTTTGGTCAAGTATAAGAAAATCATTGTAAATCATTTTGTATCATGGATCATTGTCCCTGGTACGAAATTCCACACTCTTGCCTCACTTCTGATCATTATAGTGTTGTAGGGAGGTGCTAGGTAGGTGCATAAAGTCGCCTACAATTTTGAGCTTGTGAAGAATTCAGGATGGTAGGATGGTCTAGGATGTTGGTGTATCCATTCAGTTGATTACTGAAGAAACTAGGGCGTTGGGGTGTCCTTCTCGTGGGAGCTAGAGAATATTGATTTTCTAGAATTCTAGGAAGTTGTAACTTTCATTTTAGTTGGTGCTGAATATTAAAGAATTTATTATAAAATCATTCGGTGGTTTTTGACCTAGAAAGGGTTTCCCACATAAATTTCTTGTGCCCATTGTGTTCTTTTGTTTAGAGTTGTTGTTTTTGACCCGGAGGGGGTTTTCCATGTAAACTTCTTGTGCCTATTATGTTTGTTTCTTTACTATTCTTACTGGATAAACATTAATAATAATTTAATATTAACTAATTCTATAAAAATATTTAAAAGTGTTAATTTCTAAGTTATATTGATTCACCCCCCCCAAATATTTCCAACAATTGGTATCAGAGATTGGTTCCTTCAATAGTAGTTTAACAACTAGAAGTAGATCATGGAATACACCAAGAATAGAGTTCCTTTTTTCAATGGAAATAACTATTCACTTTGAGTGGAAGAATGTATGTTCATTTTCTGGTAGAAGGATACAAACTACGGGAAATCATTGAAAAAGGCTTCACATCGACCCCAGATGAACAAGGTAAGAAAAATATGGTATATGATGTTGGAAATAATACTGAGAGGGGGGGTCGGTGAATCAATATTATCAATATACCTTCCAGATTTATACTTTAATTTATTCTTCAGATATTGATCATTAGTTTGTATTTCAGTACCATATAATAATGAGCAAGAACAAGAAATACAGATAATCACACCAAGGAACACCAGATATAAGGTGGAAACCCAATGTGGGTGAAAACCACCTGCTGCAATATGTCTCTATCTTCTTTCAATTAGAAACTTCTTTTACAATGATTTTGTACTGGTGCAGTCCTTTACCAGTATGCAGGCTCCAACCTGCAAAGAGCTACAACCCTCTCTCTTTTTCCAGTCTCTCCTGGAAGGGAGCTACAACCCCCTTTGCTCTTTTTACTTCTTTAAGGACCACGTTTCATTAATTTTCAAACTGGATCCATCAAATAATCAACAAGTACATATGAATCAACCAAACTCCTTATACAATCAACCAATGAATCACCCAATTTTTCAGAATGATGTAAATAGAAAGGCAATACCAGTAAACTAAACCCTGAACTCTGCAGCAAATAGATAAAAAGGCAGCCAACAAATACTTCAAGGAAAAGTCCGCAACTTGACCAATATAAACCTGCGGATATCCGCAGCTCTTCTGTGTCTAAACTGCGCAGATCCGCACCTGATCTTTCTTGTGCTCTGCATACTTCTGCTCAGATCCGCACCTGCATTGTCTATCTGTTAGCGTACCTCTGCACTGTGCCTTCTTCTGTGTTGCGTACCTCGCAATGTGCCTTCTGCTTCTCTGCGTACCCCACACACTGCACCTTCTTCTTCGTTGCGTACCCCGTACTGTGCCTTCTTCTGTGTTGCGTACCCCCACACTGTGATTGCTTCTGCATTGCGTACCCCCGCACTTACGCCGTGGATCACCTGCAAACTTCTGATTAGGGCCAAATTTAACAGTCCTCCAATGTGCCACAAACAGTCGGATCCACAGATCTTATCATGCACCCGAGAGATCACAACCTATCAACAGATTCGCCTTCAATTTCACCTTGATTTAGATCTAGCCTTTTGAACCCATTATCCAAAATTTCAGATCTTAAGATATTTTAAATTTCACAAGTGTGTAGCCAAGAGATCTCCTTTCCTTTTTATAGGCAAGCCTTTAATCAAACCATGGTCTAAAACCATAGGTATTCAATACCAGGAACCCAATACCTTGGATCAATATTTTTAGATGCAAAACCACGCACCAAAACCATAGGATCAAATATGTCGGGCTAAATACCATGGACCATGTTATAGCTCCAAATCTCACCATTATGGTTTGTGATGCTACACTCATGGCCTAGGGCAACCCCTCCTTCTAGACCTTGTCTAAAATCTAAAAAACAATGTTTTATTCCCTGTACGCGACATTTCCCTGAGTTAAACGCGTGTATACGCGGGTTCATACATACCCAACCCGCGTATATGTATTAAAACACTTAAAAAAA
>APFE030910433.1:5470-59961 GCA_000404065.3 Pinus taeda | reverse complement strand
TCAGATACTTGAAAAATGAGTATGCTCTGCTCATGAGATTGATCATGAAATACTTCAGCTGTGAGGGGAGGTTCTCTAGACTGTATGCCTATCATATCCGCTTGCTCATGCACTTTACCAGGGTGAGGATGATGAACCTCCCGTTTTTCATATGCAGGAATATAGAGAGGATGAACACCTTCATGCTGCATAAGACCCCTCAGCAGTAGCTTAACAATGTCTATCACTTCGCTCTTATCCGGATTTTGGTAGATCATCCGTTGGGATTGCAGGGCATTGCTTGGGAGGACTTCATCTCCCGTGACTTCTTCAGCACATCACAGGTACTATCAAAGCCCAAGCAGGAGCTGGGTGGTCCTTCTTATCAGCATGAGCACCATGAGACCACGATCATGCCATTTTTGGTGACATATGAGAAAGGCAGTAGGAACTTATTCGCAGCAACAAAGCGAGTGTTATCTCCACCTAGGGTGGAAGGGGCCTCGCTTTCGGCATCGACTACACAGGTATTGGACAAGGGCAAGGAGCCCATGCATGATGAGGGGTCATCAGGTGCACAGGAGACCGATGTCATCCTCATTCGGGATGAAGAAACAGAGGCAGAAAATGCCAAACTCAGGATGACCATTCAGGAGCAGGACACGAAAATCAAAGACTTGATACTAAATTTTGAGAGGGCTAGATGGGTCATCAAGTATCTGGAGCAGAGAAACAAGCAGCTTGAGGACCAACAGATGATCATGGAGCTGCAAAGCATTCATGAAAATTGACAAGCTGTCCAGCAAAAAGGGATCGATCTCACTACCTTGGAGCAAGAGATCAACAACGACCGTGAGCCTTGGTTGGATCGGGTCAATCTACACTTGGAGAAAAAGCTGGAGAAGGAAAACAAGGACAAAGCCATACTGAGGAGGATGGCTTGTCATTACAGGGCATGGAACATGAGCGCAAAGGCCCGAATAAGGAGCTTGAAGGCTAAATTGAGCAAAGCAACAAAAGAAGCAAAAGAGGCAAAAGAGCAAGATCGGCTTCGAATCTTGGCTGAAGCTTCCTTGGCATAGCATAGCACTTCATAGAGGACCTCCAGCCCAAGTTTCAAGGAATTTGGGAAAATTTTGGTCACACGACAAATTTTTGGCACAAAAACAGGTTTTTTCTCTATACACGTCGCACCACCGGCACAACGCGTAAGATTGGGAGCTCCAAATGAGAAATGGTTTGCGTTTTTGGATTTGGCATGCAAAATCAAAATTACTGGCACTGGGAGCAAGAAATTTGGAGAAGATCTTGGCCACCAAAAGGGAAAACGCCACTCAAAAATGGCCTCACTGCCCCTATTTTGACACACAGGAAGCAGTCTTGGGAGGATGAAGATTTGGAGGGGCAAATGAGCTCCAAATTCAAAAATTCCACTTGCATCGGAAAGTACAAGCACACTTGGGCACATTTTGGACTCCGGAAAGTGCCTCAAAACTGGCCTCAAAGTGGCACGACGCATACAGGAAAAGGCGCGACGCATATAGGAAAAAGGGCCAAAATACCTCCATTTTGCGAAATTTCGCTTCCCAACTTTTTGTAAGTGGGCCCACTCATATGCACTTCAGTTTTTCGGCACCTAAGGCAGTTTTATAAGTATTTTCACTCCATATGGTCAGTTATCCAAGTGGAAAAGGAAGGAAAAGGGCCACCCAAGCCATTTTTCATGTTTGTGGTGCTACACCTGTAGCTACTATTTGGCTCTCCACCTTCAGTTTGTAATGATTCGAGTAACTCCCCAACCCTTGGGAATTCTATCTCTTCATGGCATTCTATATATTGTATGCAAACCATTTGCAAAGAGTTGGTTGGCTTGTAACTTCTGGGAGACTGTGGGAAAGAAACTCTGTTTCTGCATTGTATATTTTTTACAGAGGATTAATGAAAGGCAATGGCTTTGTTTCATGAGATTCATGTGGTTGAGAGTGTAGCAAATGCATCTCTTATGTTTCATATGTATCTTGTTATGTTTCATAGCTCATTTCATATTCCTTTCCATCGAAATTTTCTAAGTTAGCTAAGGTAGAATTCAATTTTATTGCTATGCCTGTGGGAAAATTTCATGTTCAGTGTTCATTCTTCTGTTGAAAAGGATTCATGTTGTCCATGCCTTTTTCACCCTCTTAATCAATCTCTCCATTCCGCATTATCTTAAACAAAATTGCTAGGATTTCCGCCTACCTTGCATCACGAAATAATCTGTGCCTTTGTATTAAGTTCTTTGTTCATTGAGGTCCGGTGGTCCCATAACATCCCAGAAACACAATCATTCATAAAAATCACTTCTTATATCCATAATCACTTACTAGCCTAAGATAAATAGTTCATTGAAAGTCATCTCAGGCCTTTTCGTTCATCTATTCACTGAGCGTGACTCGGAGAGAGCCCTCTCGTGCTCTGGTAGGGCTAGCTACCAGACTGAGCGTGGTTTGTGGTTACCCTGAATTTTGCCTTCCTTCAGCCTAAGGCGGATTTAGGTGCTAATAGGGTTATAAAGCTACATGGGCAGTATGTTTTGGTTTTCAGTGGTTTTTCTGGTTGTAGGTGTCATAGAACACTGAGGATGGAGTTCCCCTAAAGGGGAGGGATCTGTAACAACCCCAGGTTAAAAGTTCATGTAATAAAGGTAATAAAATAAAAATGGGACCAAGGTCATCGGACACTTATTCCAAGCTTAATTTTGGGAAAAATATCCTAGTGGGAATCAATTGTTGTGTTTATGGCTAAGGGGAATTGGAAAAGGAAATGGAAAAGGCTTTGAAAAGGAAAATAGGCATTAATTAGCATATTTTTATGAAAACAAAAGAAATTAGGAGAAAAAGGAGGTGAAAGGTCACATGTTGCATGTGAGGGGGAAATTGAAAGAAATTTGAGGAAAAATAAAGAAATTAGAGGCATCAATAATAAAAACACATCATAGCATCAATTGGTAGCCTTTTGTCAGTTCAATTTTTGAGTTAGTCTTAGAGAGGAGAAGAGAACCAAGAGGAGAAGGAAAAGAAAGGAAAGCAAAGGAAGGACAAGGAAGTAAAATGAAGCAAGGATCAAGCAAGGAAAGGTTGGATTAGACAACTTCAACAAGAATAATTGTAGGTAACAAATTGCATGTATGATTTCCTAGCTAATTTTGGCATGCATGACATACGCATGTGTGTATTTTGGTTTCTTTGTTGTCAATGACATAGATTTTTCCAAGTTTTGACAGTGGTTTTAGCCTTGAGATACCATTTCTAGATAGCCATGGTGTGATGGTATTATTTATCGGTTGAGATTTTGGATTTCTGGAAGGTTTTGGATCTGGGTGAGGTGTTCTCAGGAAAATACCAACGGTTGGGGGTGGAGATGGTTTTCTACGGGAAGCCCTTAATAGGTGGGTGGAGATAGGAAAATTCCTCAAGGGATGGTGAAGGAATTCTGAGGCATCCAAGTTTGGTTTGGTTTTTTGATCTCGGGACGGGTTTAGGTAAGATCACGGTATGATGAAGGTGGAGATGGTTTGATGCAAGATCATCTAGACTTAGCTAGCAGTGTGATTGTTTGTTCACATGTTGTGGTTAAATGAGTTGAATTTCACTGACCTGAGTGGTCAAAAGTCAGTTTTGGTAGAGAGGGCTGGATCTCTCGAAAATCATCTTTACTTCATTATTGTAATAATTAGAAAATTATCTTATTTTAGACTAAGGGATAAGTTGTTAGCATAGGTGTGTAATAGAGCTTAAAAGTAGAGATTTGATTGTTAGATTGATTAAAATAGAGATCAAGTTGTTAGTGCAGTTAGAATATGATTTGACTCATAAAAGAGAAGAAAATGTAATGGAAAGGGATTAGCTGAGATAATTGAGAATTGAGTGAGAGGCAAGAGTTTGAGTGATAGATAGGGGTTTGAGATTGAAACAAAGATCAAATAAATTGTTGTAATTGAGCCAAGAGGTCCAAGAATTTATAACTTCTATTATATTGAAGAATTTGATTTAGTGTGCATCTGTGTGGTAATTTTGGTGTAGACTCTTGTTTACCTTTGTGTATCTGTGTTCTGAAATGTAACTGGGTATTTTCTATGTTCTCACACTTTAATGGTAAATATTAGCATTTATGTGTTTTAACTAAATCACAATCATTTAGTGTTAAGGGGTAATCTTGGAATTAAGTGTTAAAATATCTATTAAGCACTTTGTTTAAGTTTGATTTAATGGACGTGGTTGTATTGGAAAAGTGGGTTTTATCAGTGAAGGTGGTTATTGGGTGAAGGAAAAGTGGTAGGTGGTAAATTGGGGTGGTCACCCGATTCCATTAACCAATTGACACGTAGAACTTGGGTGGAGAGAGAAAACCACTTTATTGGGCAGATAATCCCCGTGTAAGTGGCTCACCTGATATCGTTGTGAACTGTTGGATAAAGTGCTTTGATCAACGGTGGAGGAAGACCAGATTGTTTTGTTGATCGGGGTGAGTGATGACCGTTAGATCTAGAGAGAGGAGATCAATGGTGTAGAGTGATCACTGAATTGTTTTTTGGATCGGGGTGAGTGATGACCATTAGATCTGGAGAGAGGAGATCAACGAATTAAAGTGAAGTGCCTGATTAAAAACGGAAAGTCAACGTGGGACGACGTGTTTAGGGGAAAAGTGGACCCTCATGATAAAGTAAGCCATGTACAGAATCTGCTTGAACACATTTGATTGGTTATAAAGTAACCAATAGCCTACTTTTAAGACTACCACCTTATTCTGATCAACCTCTTGCGTCATTTTGGTATCATATCTTAGAGATTGAGTTTGACTATAGTAAACATGCCGCCGAGGGGAGGAGATGGCATAGGTCGAGGAAGACCTAAAGAACATGCAGTTTTTCTCGAGGAGATCTGGAGTCTGTGTACAAGGATGGACACAATGGAGATTACTCAGAGAAGAACAGCTGATGAAAGAGTCGACAGTGCTACAAAAGAATCTTCTGAGGAAGAAGAAGAGGAGGAAAATGAAAATACCTAAGTTATCAAGATGTTGGCTAAATTAGGTGGAAAACCAAAGGTGGAAATTCTTGTGTATGAAGGGAGTCTCAATGCAGAAGAGATAATGGATTGGATCAGTTCATTGGACAAATATTTTGAATATGAGGAGGTTGATGACAAGAAGAAGGTCAGATTTGCAGTTACTAGATTGAAGGGTCATGTAGCTATTTGGTGGGATGAACTACAAGCATCCAAAACAAGAAAAGGAAAGTCCAAGATCAAGCAACGGGAAAAAATGGTGAGTAAAATGAAAGCTAAATTTATGAAAAAACATCATTAGTTAAATCTTTTCAAATAGTTACAAAATTCAAGGCAAAAAGGAATGTTTGTTAAATAATATAAAGAAGAGTTTTATAGATTAAGTATTAGAGCAGGACATGTAGAGGATGACATGGAGAAGGTAGCCACATATATCAATGGCTTAAGATATGACATACAAGATGATATCAGTTTGTTGAGTCTGAAGACCGTTGAAGATGCCTATCAAGTAGGTTTGAAGGCAGAGGCGAAGATGTTGAGAAAACAAAATCAGAGGAATAAAGGGAAAAGTTCAGTAAGAGGTAGAGGAACTACCAGACCAAGGTTATAGCAACATTAGAGTGAAGCAGGAAGTTCAAGTAGTAGATTACCGTAGAGGGGAGATTTTAATAGAGGAATATTTTCACCCAGGGGAAGAGGTCGAGGAAGAGATATTAGAGAGGAAGAGATATTAGATGTTACACATGTGGAGAATGGGGACATGGATCATGGGACTGTCCTCATAATAGAACAACAAGTCAGAGGAATGTGAATGTGGCTAAGGAAAAGGAAGAAAAACCTAAAATTATAGACAAGGAAGAATCCCCTGAAGTAGGAGAATCCCTGTTCTTGAAAAGGGCATTTCTTAAGGCAGATAAAGTGACTGGAGAACCATCTTAGACGAAGAGTTTATTCAGAACTACATGCAAATCCAAAGGTAAAAGTTGTAAAGTGACAATTGACAGTTGAAGCACTAATAACCTTGTTTGGATAGAGATGGTGGACAAGCTAGGATTAGTGAAGACATTACACCCTACTCCTTACAAAGTGTCATGGTTGCATAAATGACATCAAATTATTGTGACAGAACAATGCAAGGTAGAGATACAGATTGGTACTTATAAAGATGTGATATTGTGTGGTGTAATGCCAATGAATGTATTCCGTGTATTGCTGGGAAGACCTTGGAAGTTTGATTGGAAATCTATTCATGATGGGAGGAAAAATACTTATACTCTAGAGAAGGATGGAAATAAACATAAACTGTTGCCATTGAAGGATGAAGCTAATAAAGGAGCACCTGGAAATAGTGTTATGCTGATGAGTGGAAAGGAGATGTTGCAAGAGGTTGGAAAAGGTGAAGAAATGCATTTTGCTATCATAGAGAGACCTAAGGTATTTTTGACTTCTACAAACTTAGATGATTTACCTGAAGAAATCAAAACATTGTTGAATGATTTTGTTGATATTATTGTGGATGAGTTTCCAAATGCATTGCCACCAATCAGGAGTATTAGTCAGCATATTGATCTAATACTAGGAGAAAATTTTCCAAACAAAGCAACATACATATTAACCCCTCAATAGAATGCAAAATTTGGAAGACAAGTCCAAGAACTGATGGATAAGGGACTAATCAGAGAGAGTCTTAGTCCATGTGTTGTACCAACAGTACTCAGTCCAAAGAAAGGAGGTGAATGGCACATGTGTACAGATTCTAGAGCCATAAACAAGATCACTATCAGGTATATGTTTCCTTTACCACACATGGATGATTTGATGGATTGTTGGAGTGGGTCAAAGTATTTTACTAAAATCGATTTGAAGAGTGGATATTATCAAATAAGAATTAGAGAAGGAGATGAATGGATGACTGGAATTAAAACAAATAGTGGGTTGTATGAGTGGTTAGTGATGCCTTTTGGACTCACTAATGCACCTAGAAAGTTCATGAGATTGATGAATGAATTCTTGAAGGAATATGCAGGAAAGTTTGTTGTTGTTTATCTTGATGATATCCTAGTTTTTAGTAGAAGTAAAGAAGAACATCTAGAGCATTTTAAATTGTTTTAAGAACTTTGCATAAAGAGAAACTACTGATAAATATGAAGAAATGTAGTTTCATGAAAGAAGAATTAATTTACTTGGGATTTTTAGTTTCTAGATAAGGGTTGAAAATGGATCCAGAGAAAGTCCAAGCAATTTGGAACTGGCCTATTCCAAGGAATATATTTGAGTTAAGATGTTTTCATGGTCTTGCAAGGTTTTGTAGGAAATTTATCAGAGGTTTTAGTCAGATTTGTGCACCAATTCTTGAAACAATCAAGGAGACTAATCATCCATTCAAGTGGACAGAAGCAACAAACAGGAATTTTAAGTTGCTGAAGAGGAAAATCACAGAGAAACCAATTTTATCTTTGGTTGATTTTGAAAAGGTATTTCAAGTTGAAATAGATGCTAGTGGAGTTGTAATTGGAACAGTTTTGAGTTAGTAACAGAGACCAATAACATACTTTAGTGAGAAACTAAATGAAGCTAAGAAGAAGTATTCTTCTTATGATAAATAATTTTATGCTATTGTAGAATCCTTAAAAAAATGGAGACATTATTTTCTACCAAAGGAGTTTATATTGTATTCTAACAATCATGCATTACAGTTCATAAACAACCAGCCAAAATTGAACTAGAAACATGCCAAGTGGGTAGAGTTTTTGCAGAACTTTACTTTTGTGATAAAACACACAAGTGGTAAGTTGAACAAAGTTGTTGGTGCTTTAAGTAGGGTAAATTTCATTGTGCAAGAATTAAAAGTTGGTGTTGTAGGATTTGAAGAAATAGTTGAAATGTATAAAGATGATTCAGATTTCAAAGATATTTATACAGCAGTACAAAATCCAATAGTTCATAACAGAAGTTAGTGGTTAGATTATGTTATCCAAGGAGGTTTATTATTTAAAGGCAACAAGTTGTTCATTCCCAAATGTTCTATGAGGGAAAACATAATAAAGGAGAAACATAGTGGAGGATTATCTGGTTACTTTGGATAAGACAAAACCTTTTCTCAGGTAAATGCTTTTACTATTGGCCAAAGATGCAGACTGATGTTAAGATATTTGTTGAGAAGTGCAAGATATGTTAGCATGCTAATAGGAGAAGCCATAATATAGGATTGTACCAGCCATTGCCAATACTAGACAGACCTTGGGATGCAATTTGCATGGATTTTGTTTTGGGGTTACCTAAAACTCAAAGGGGTAATGATTCCATTTATGTTGTGGTAGATAGATTTTCCAAGATGGCACATTTCATTGCATTTTGTAGGGAATTTCTGGAGAACTCTTTGGAAGAAACTAGGTGCTAACCTCAATTTCAGTTCAGCATACCATCCTCAAACAGAAGGACAAACCGAAGTGGTAAACAAAATCTTGGGAAACATATTGAGAAGTTTAGTGTATCAAAATGCTAAGTAGTAGGATTTAGCACTAGGTCAAGCTGAGTTTACTTATAATGAAACTGCAAACCGAAGTACTAGAATGAGTCCATTTCATATTGTTTTTTGGATGAATCCAAGAGGTGTGTATGAGCTTAGAAATTTGGGTAAACGTGAGACCAGAAGTGCAAAAGCTGAAGAGTTTGTAGAGCAGATGCAGAGACTACAAGAAGATGTCAAAGGAAGATTGTAGGAAAGTAGTGGAAAATGCAAATAGAGAGTAGAGATGAAAATAAGAGAAATAATTCCAAGTGGGAGATTTAGTGATGATGTATTTGTGAAAATAAAGATTTCCTGCTAAGACGTACAATAAACTAAAAATGAAAAAAGATAAGACCATGTAGAATTGTAAGAAAGTTTTCAACTAATGCTTATGAAATTGAATTGCCAGAAGGGATTGGAATATTACCTATCTTCAATGTTGTAGATTTGTATCCATACAAAGGTACAAAGACAGAGCTACAGAAGGAAACTACAGAAGATGAAGTTCAAACTTTGAACTAAGAAGAACAAATGCCAAAGACAACTAAGAAAGAGGTGGAATTGTTTGAGAGAAAAGAGTATCCAAAAGAACCAGAGGACAAGTTTATTTTCAATATCTAGTCAAATGAAAAGGACAGCCAGTAGAGGATGCTAGTTGGTTGAAAACATCAGAGTTGCAGAAGTATGGAGTAAACCATGAAAGTCTGAGGGATGATTCTTTTGTTCCACGAGAGTCTGATGCAAAAGATCTGGACTTATCCAGCAATATGATTTTTTGTTCACATGTTGTGGCTAAATGAGTTGAATTTCACTAACCTGAGTGGTCAAAAGTCAGTTTTGGTAGAGAGGGTTGGATCTCTCGAAAATGATCTTTACTTCATTATTGTAATAATTATAAAATTGTATTATTTTAGACTAAGGGATAATTTGTTAACATAGGTGTATAATAGAGCTTAAAAATAGAGATTTGATTGTTAAATTGATCAAAATAGAGATCGAGTTGTTAATGCAGTTAGAATAGGATTTGACTCATAAAAGAGAAGAAAATGTAATGGAAAGGGATTAAATGAGATGATTGAGGATTGAGTGAGAGGCAAGTGTTTGAGTGATAGATAGGAGTTTGAGATTGAGAAAAAGGTCAAATAAATTGTTGTAATTAAGCTGAGAGGGCCAAGACTCTGTAACTTCTATTATATTGAAGAATTTGATTTAGTGTGTGTTGGTTTCTAAGTATGAAAAAATTATTCAATCCCGTTTCTTATATTATTTCATCAATCTAGGTGAATACACTTTTCAAGGTAACACACAAGGTATATGCAGGAGCAAGGTTACAATCTTACATTGACCAACGGTTTTTGACTAAGAAATTAAAGCATTGTTGTAACAATAATGGAAATTAAATTGCAGAAAGAAAAGCATTCACAACAATTTATGGAAATATGTAACAACAATAAAGAAAATACAAGTAGTAAAAGAATATATATAAAAAGGACACATGCACAACACCTGATCAGAAGAGTGGCCCAACTCCCTGGTCAGGGCTGTGCTTAACTCACATATCGAGAAAAATACCAAAAGGCTGGAAATTTCATTAACAAGAGTTCCACTGTTACAAGGCTCAATTCTTACATCAGTTAGCTCCCCTCTCTCTTTGAATTGTGTTTTTTAAATATAAAAACATCCAAAGGAAACTTTCAACAAACCGATCTCAATATTCAAGATGAGATATGAGAGATCCATCCATCATGATTCAACTGAAACAAGTCAAATTTGGTTATTACAATTTTGATAATTCTAGAAAACGACCACAACAATAAATTTGCAAATATGTCCTTCGAAGAACCTTGATTTTCTCTCAATACAAACCGAATTTCTGAAAACTGCATAGTGGGAAACTGACATGGCATTCTAAACAAAACCCATGTCTCGTATTTTCCAGATTCACTTTCATTTTCTCAAAATGTCCAACACAAAACTGTCACTTCGTATGCCAGCGAATTCCTGAGTTGGAATATCTAGTTATCTGTTGAAGACCAAATATATAATCTGGAAGAGATCTTGGAGGCTAAAATCATGAGTGAGGTTATAACAAATGAATAAACCAAAATCATGCATAATAATAACTATTTTTTAAAAATAAATGAGATCAGATGTTATTTATCCACAAGAGCATAAATGATTATGAATTGGAATTATATAATAAATTATCGTAAATACTGTGATAAAAGAATAGTGGAAATAGATGAAATGAATGTTAAGAAGTGGTAATAACAATGACAAATTAAGAGCCCAACATTCCCCCAAACTGAATATATGTGTGCGCACATGTAGCCCAATGCCTCTATATAAAGTAGGGGAAATAATGGTTTGAAAAATATGAGCGAATAATGCTTAGTGGTTTTTTTTTTCTCCCAAACTTTTAATAAATCAAACACATGTTATTTCACCTCAATTGTTACTTTCAACAAAATAGCATGGAATGACATATATGGATTAACATAAGATAATGTAGGTTGAGCTTGTGTAAGTGATGTGGAAGGTGGAATCCATGCAAGCTCAAAGAAAGTAATCAAAAAGTATAGCAGGATTTCCTTCTCCCAAACTAATTAGTTTCCCTGTCATCAAGATTTCTATAACACATCTCATAAGTGTCCTTAATTAGTAATTCATCAGGATTCAAAATTAGACTTAAGCCTCTTCATCATTCCCCAAAATAATAGTAGTGTTGTTAAGCTAGGATTAAATAGAGATTGATTGGGTAAAGAAACTATCTTTGGTTTAAGATACGAAACTTGTATAATAAAGGAGTGATAGATTAGATGATACAAAATGTCAAATATCAAATATCATAAAAGTTTCATCCATAACATGTAAAGTAAATATTGGTAACTCAATAATAGATAAAAAAAAATATAACCACCATTATCTAAGAACTGACTAAATATTACCCCATGAACCATGAGTTCTAGCAAACCTTATATATGCAACAATGGCATTATCGAAAGTTAGTTTTGAGAAAACAAGGTAACCAAGTACATCATAGTATTGAATCAACTTCTATACCATAGGCATGGCCATTTCTATCAGCAGGCATCCATAGCCTCGACAGGGATGCCTTTTTAACCCATTGAGATGCCAGTGTCCCATATATTAGAAATAAGTACATAGTTACAAAAGAATTTCAATTTACTTATATGTCTACTAAAGATCATTGTTTTGGACTAGTAACTAGTTAATAACAATGCCATTCACGGGAACTAACAAAGGTGAACAAGTCGGCTCGTGATGAGATATCTTGTCCTTCAGTTTTATGACCGGAGGCCATTACCCCAGCTTGGTAACTAGTAGTGGTAATGTCACTCTATTAGGACCTATGATCATGGTAGGTCAGCTCGTGATGAGACCTCCTATCCTCCAGTTGACTATTTAAGTTTAAAATTTAACTATGGTTATTGTTAAACAACAAAAGATCACTTAATACATGGGGTGGCAGGCGAGCTCCTTAAGAGCTAGGGATGGCGTAAAACATTTTGTAGTAACTATTTTCAACTTGGGTAATTTTGCTTCTCAAATACTAATAACCTTCAAATGCCTGTTGATAAATATATTTTTCTTTGTTAAGATTGGGGTTTGAGGAATAATTCATTAGATAGTGATGGAAAGATTTAAGTACAATTTTGTTGTCATCGTCATAAATTTTACAAGCTCAGGGACTTGACAAATTAGAAAAGTTGAAAGTTGCCATGATGAAATCATCTTTTCATAATTATTCCTTAAAAAAATAAGATTATGTTTATAGATAAACAAAGATAAATTGACTACTCAATCACTATGTCAAAGAAGACCTAGAAAATTAAATGTGTTTCCCCATTCACCAAGTTAATTTCATCGTGCACGATTCAAGTTCCAATGTGTGTGTATAAGTGGGGCTTACGGATTGTTATGGATTATGGTGGTAATAATCATGAGATGTATGAGTTGACGTGAAATTTTAATAACAATGTTGACATGACATCATTGATATTAAATATAATACATTCTCTATCAAAGGCAACACCTCCGCCCAACTAAGATATGACCGTCCTCGGTCATAATTGAAACATCAATCAAATACACAGAGTTGATTAGGGACGTACCTGAAGACTTACCTTGGAGGAGTATCAACATGTGTAGAGTAACAACACTGGTACTTAGAAAATATTTCACCATGGAGTAGTAGCACCAGAGGAGTAACATCACTGAAAGAGTAACAACACCGAAGGAATAAAAACACCAAAGAAAAATTTTGGGAGTAATAGCATCGGTGGAGTAACAGTAGTGGCAGAGTACTAGCACCGATGGAGTAACACCACTGGCTGAGTAACAACACCGAAGGAGTAACAACATCTATGGAGTAACAACAATGGCTAAATAACAACACTGACTGAGTAATAGCACCGGTGGAGTAACGACACTGGCTGAGTAACAACACCGACGGAGTAACAGGACTGGCTGAGTAACAAAAACAACTGAGTAATAGCAGTGACTGAGTAATAGTAGTGATAGAATAACAACACCGATGGAGTAACACCACTGGCAGAGTAACAATAACGGTTGAGTAACAACACCAACGGGGTAACAACATCGGTGGAGTAACAGCACTAGCAGAGTAACAACACCGACAGAGTAACAACACTGGCAGAGTAACAACACTGGTAGAGTAACAACATCGATGGAGTAATAACAGTGATGGAGTAACAGCACCGACGGAATAACAACAGTAGCAGACTAACAGCACCAACGGAGCAACAACACTGCGAAGTAACAACAATGATGGAGTAACAACAGGGATGGAGTAACAGCACGAGTAGAGTAACAACACTAGTGGAGTAACAACAATGGTGGAGTAACAACACACAACATCCAAGGAGTAACAACATCCGACACTTAGAAAATTTTCGGGAGTAACAACAAAGGCGGAGTAATAGCACCCAAGGAGTAACAACATTGGCAGAGTAACAACATCTAACACTTAGAAAATTTTCGGGAGTAACAATAGTGGCAAAGTAACAACACCCAATGGATCTGAGGAAACCATATACTTATAAGACTCAGGAACAAATGGATAAATATGGAGCAACATCATGAAACTTGAGAACTTCCTTTTATTTTGATGAAGGAACAAAATTTGTGACTTTGAACACATGAAAAAAAAACATAAGAGGAATCAGAAAAGAAATAACAATTTTATTGAAAAACAATAAATAAATAAATAACTTAAGTTGCAACGGCTATGATTTTGACTGCAACAATGTTGTTTCCTAAGGGAATATCAATCTGTTTTTAGAAACAACAATCTATCAATTGTAAATGAATGGAAAACTGTTTTGGCGAAAATGACTTGGATTTTCAAGTGGAAATCAATTCTCCATTTCTCCTATTATAAATCCATTAGGTAACGAAAAAGTCTTCATGTTGTTGGTGGGAAATAATAGGAATAATTTGTATCAAACTCTTATGATCAATTTCCATGACACCTCGAAAGAATCAAAATTATATGATATTAGATTTCTTAATAGATGCTGGGATGAAAATTTATTATTTCATTATCATTGCCTTCAATAATTACTTGTTCAAAAACAAATTGACCTCCTTTATTCTCCTCGCACTTGCAAAAGAACAAGTGTCTACCTGTAATAAAACATGTAATGATGGAAGAAGAGAGGTGATCAGTCTCTATAAATCAAATAAATATGAAAAAAATTAACAAGTGGTTACTCTGTAAAACAAATCCATGGAAAACAAATAACAAAGCAGAGTTAATTTATTACCTGCGGGACAACGGTGGCCAACGATACTAACCAATAGTATTTTAATCATAACTTCTTTGTTTTTTGTCCTGTTTGTGTGATTCTAAAGCCAAATGAAACTGAATTAATAGGTATATATCCAATTGAAATAGGTTTTAAAACTTTCATGATATGATATGTCAAATTTACTTAGAACAACCTGCATAACAGATAACAGAGTCATTTTCGATTTCCCAACTTAGACCAATAGTTGATATGTTAAGCATACCTTTTTCGTTTGATGATCGATTGAGTCGATTCAAATTTTAGATTAAATTATATTCATGTAAATATGTCCAATAGAATCAATTTTTGAAATCATAAAGAATTGATGGGTCAAATGTGCGAAGGAACAGTTGGAAAAACATAGTTTTAAAGGTGTTGATTTATGATAGACAGTTAGCATTTTGGTCATAACCTTCTCATACGATATCAAAATCAGGTGATTCAAATTTCATTGTAAGTTGGATTAATAGGGTGATATAACATAGATTTTTTTTTTAAATTCTATTCATGGAGGCCTCCAAAAACGGATTGTCCCAACTCTATTCTTGAGCTACCTACTTGACATACTGTCAATGTTTTGGTCATAACTTTTTCATTTCAAATCCAAATTAAGTGATTCAAATTGGATTAGAAATTTGAAATAAAGGAATACTTAGGATAAAAATAGGTTTCAAAAATATGCCCATTTTGTTCCTCAAAAAATGACTGTACCGACTATGATTTCAGTGGTTTTATCAAGCCCACACACCCTAATATATGATAAATAATTTTTTTTTTTCAAAAATGATGATGACTCCTTGTAAAAATATGTTTTCCAATATAATACATCTACATACACAATTAAATTCAAATATTGACCATTGATATTGATATACTCAGCAAGTTGCAGCAAACACAACTCGTTCTACATATAACAGAAATTATTTATATACTTATTTATTCTATTTTCTACACTAACCTATTCTACCTTGAAAAATAAAACATACTTACGTATAAGAGTACTTCCAATGGAGCCATTTTAGAAATAAGGCCTCAAGTGTATACATACCCGAATTTGAGAAATGTCTGCCAATAAATACTAGGGTATGAGAGACCAACTTCCCTTGAAAATATGGTGTCAAAAATTGTTGAAGTATGGAGTGACACTACGAACAACTGATGGAGTGAAACCAATCTTCAATATATCGTTTACTTTCTTTATTTCCCATAGTTGTCATATCATGAAGTTCTTGAGTTTCTAGAATAGCTTGTTGATGCAGACTAGAAGAAACCTCCTTTTGTTCCATAACTTTTACAATTTTTGGATTTGGAACATTTCCAATCTCGATATAAGTTTTTTGCAATTTCGTATGCAAGATAGGTTGAGTGGGAAGGGTAGGTAAATTTTGCAATTCGACACTATAAGCATGTTATACTGGTTTATTATGGTTAGGGTGTGGAATGAGTTGAGAAGGATATTGTGTAGGGCATGGAGGATTTTGATGATGTAGTTGATTGTGATGTGTGGATAATTTTGATATGCAAGCAAGGTGTTCTTGAAAATATGGAAAATAATATGGATGATATTTTTTTGCTACAAGATGAGGGAGAGTAGTCATGTAATCATAGGATGAACTATGCCAAACTTGTGGACAAGATTGATGGGAGTTATATTGAGATTGGCATGGTTGCCCTAACACATGAGTATTCCATAATAGATTATGCAAGTAAGACAATGGAAAGGAAGTGTTTTGAAACACACATGTATGTCTAGGTTTCAATGGTTGTGAAATTGTTGCAACTTCTCCATCTCTTGGAAATTTTGTTTTCATCCCAAGTAAGAAAGAGAAACTATCCATGGGATGCTCCTTTTTGGCATTGAGGAAAAATCACTTCTTCAAATTCTACTTGACTTTTCTTAACCTACAAAACATGCAATTGTGAATTTAGAGAGCTAATAAAATCAACTTTAAAATTTTCAAATAAATCATTGATTTCGTCACTTATATCTCATGTTCTTGTAGCAGATTTGGAAAGGAAAGAAGAAATTCTCTAGAATTCTTATCAGCCTTGGATATTCCTCTTGGATACCTTATATATAATCACAAACATTATCATATGATAGCTAAAAAACATCACATTTTCCTATCATATTTAAGATTTCTAAAATTTCATCTTTGATTCCTTTAAGAATGAGTGTTTTTATGATCTCTTTTTCCAAATGCTTATGCTTCGATTTTTAAAGGTTGTAGTTAAATCGCTCCAAATAGTCCTCCAAGCTTTCATCTTCCCCTTGTATCATACTAAAAATCTCTTCATTGGCCTTGAAATAGTCTTGGTACTTCTCAAAGAATACATTCTTCATGTCCTCCCATGTTTTGATGTAGTTCCTAGCAAGGCTCATGAACCATCAGAGAGCTGCTCCTTTTAGAGTTAAAGGAAACACTTTCAACCTTTGATCATTAGTACAATAATCATATCCTCTACAAAGTACTTCGAACTCAAATAAGAATGTATCTAGGTCCTCATTATCGAAACCATGAAAATTTGTTAGAGAAGATGGAGGAATTATATGCATTTATGTCACTCCTCCTAGATCATTGATAGGAAATTCAAAAGTAACAACGTGAACCATTTCTTACCATAATGGAAGATGTTCTTCATGTGCTGCTTTGAGGTTCCTCCTTCAAATATTCCTGTCAATTTGTTAGTGGAATGGGTGGTGCTTACATCACCACTTGAGTGAAATGATAAGTTCAAATTTCTACCTTTTTCTTCCTAGTTATTAGAAAAAAATAATTTGAATGGAAATCTAGAGCTCAAGACCTAGAGTAGGGTTTCAAAAGATCCTTCCCTCCCTAGGACAAGAATAAACAAGAAAAGAATGCACACAAGGAAATATAAAGCTTGGGACTTGGAGCAGGGGGTCAAAGGACCATTCCCTCCCTAGGATGAGAGATTAGTTTTTCCAAAAAAAAAAAAAAAACAAAACAAAAATGCAGGAAAAATTATAAGCTTAGGAGCCGGAGCAAGGTGAGAGAACTCTTTCCCTCCCTAGGACAAGAGAATGGATCCTATAAAATAAAAACATGCAAAAATTCAGGAAAAATAACTATGCTCAGGACCTGGAGCAAGGTGTCAAAGGACGATTCCCTCCCCAGGATGAGAGATTGACCCTTTGGTCAATACAAATCATGTCTTGCACCTTGTTAGCCTTCCCCAACAACGATGCCAAAATGTTGGTGTTCGAGTGTGAAAATATTATTCAATCCCATTTCCTACATCAATCCAGGTGCGTACACTTTTCAAGGTAACATGCAAGGTATATGTAGGAGCAAGGTTACAATCTTACATTGACCAAGGGTTCGTGACTAAGAAATTAAAGCATCACTATAATAGTAATGGAAATTAAATTACAGAAAGAAAGCATTCACAACAATTTATGGAAATATGTAACAACAATAAAGAAAATACAATAAGTAAAACAATATACATAAAATGGACACATGCATAGCACCTGATCAGATGAGTGGTCCTAACTCCCTGGTCAGGGTTGTGCTTCACTCACATATTGAGAAAAATATCAGAAGGTTGGAAATTTCATTAACAAGAGTTCCACTGTTACAAGGCTCAATTCTTACATCAGCTAACTCCCCTCTCTCTGAATTGTTTCTTTTAAATATAAAAACATCCAAAGGAAACTCGTAACAAACTGATCTCAATATTTAAGATGAGATATGAGAGATTTGTCCATCATGATTCAATTGGAACAAGTCGAATTTGGTTATTACAATTTGGGAAATTCTGGAAAATGGTTGCAACAACAAATATGCAAATATGTCCTTCGAAGAACCTTGATTTTCTCTCAATACAAACTGAATTTATGAAAACTACCCATAAAGATACTGACTTGGTCTATTCTGAACAAAACCCATGTCTCGGATTTTCCAGATTCGTTTTCATTTTCCTAAAACATTCAACGTAAAACTATCACTTCTTATGCTAGCGAATTCCTGAGTTGGAATATCTAATTATCTATTGAAGGCCAAATCTGCAATCTAGAAGAGATATTGGAGCCTAAAATCATGAGTGAGGTTATAATGAATGAATAAACCAAAATAATGCATAATAATAATTAATCATTAAAAATAAATGAGATCAGATATTATTTATCCACAAGAGCATAAATGATTATGAAATAGAATTATATAATAAATTATGTTAAATAATGTGATAAAATAATAGTGGAAATAGATGAAATGAATGTTAAGAAGTGGTAATAATAATGACAAATTAAGAGCCCAACAATGTGCATCTGTGTGTTAATTCTGGTGTAGGCTCTCATTTACCTCTGTCTATCTGTGTTCTAAAACGTAACTAGGTATTTTCTATGTTTTCGCACTTTAATGGTAAATCTTAGTATTTATGCGTTTTTCACTAAATCGCAGTCATTTAGTGTTAAGGGGTAATCTTGGAATTAAGCATTAAAACATCTATTAAGTTCTTTATTTAATTTTTATTTAATGCACGTGGTTGTATTGGAAAAGCAGGTTTTATCAGCTAAGGTGGTTATCGGGTGAAGGAAAAGTGGTAAGTGGTAAATCGGGGTGGTCACCCAATTCCATTAACCAATCGACACATAGCACTCGGGTGGAGAGAGAAAACCACTTTATCGAGCAGGTAATCCCTGTGCAAGTGGCTCACCCAATATCATTGTGAACCGTGGGATCAAGTGCGCTTTGATCAACGGTGGAGGAAGACCGGATTGTTTTGTTGATTGGGGTGAGTGATGACCGTTAAATCTAGAGAGAGGAGATCAACAACGTAGAGTGATCACTAAATGTTTTTGTTGATCGAGGTGAGTGATTACTGTTAGATCTAGAGAGAGGAGATCAACCACTTAGAGTGAAGTGCTTGATTGAAAAGGGAAAGTCAACATGGGGCCGATGTGTTTAGGGGAAAAGTGGACCCTTAGGATAAAGTAAGCCACATACAGAATCCGCTTGAACGCATCTGATTGGTCACACAGTAACCAATAATCTATTTTTAAGACTACCACCTTATTTTGATCAACCTCCTACGTCATGGTTTAACCTTTGGATTCCCTTGGTTGTTTATGGATTGGTTTATCCCATGAGATCACATATTCACGTTGGAATATGGCACAAAGTTGATTCGCTAAAAGAAATATTTAATTCAGCCCAATCTATGGCCAGGTGGTACGTGGGAGTCCCTGACTTGGTTGGATTTTTCATGTGGTTAATAAAAGCTAACTTCCTCTTTCTTTTGACAACTAGATGTACTTAGTATTATGTGGCTTTAATTATTGTTCTATCATTGTTATTTAACTAGTTATATGTTGGTTATTAGCATGGTTAATTGAAAAATATAAGTATGACTATTAAAAAATTTCCATTAATGAATGTCTGGTTAATGAATGCATGACCTAATTGGTGTTCTTACAACTATTGTGAGAAGGCATTAGTCCTTCTTTTTTAACCTCAGATAATTTTTCAGATCCTTATGTTTAGAGATGCATTCATGACTTGTAGGTTGCATGTTCATCATATGTTTAATGGAATGTTAGTCTTGGTTGTGAGGAGTCAATTCAAGTCCCAGTTCAAGTTTTGGTTTATAAGCTTTGTTTCTATGTCATTGGTCATTTTTGGAAGTTTCATTGAGTTTTGGGTAGAGGTCTAAGTCCCAACCCTGAAGAAGAGGCTTAAACTTTAGGGCCACTAGCATAAAATTGATTGGAAAAGTCCATAGTCGCATGGAGGAATGCTTTTTGGTGTGACTGGAGGGCTATAGTCACTTTGATGCCTTAGAAAGGGAGTGTTTAGGGCTCTAGATCAGTGAAAGAGAGATTTATCTCAAGGGTTGGAAACCTAGAGGGGTTGGGTTGCTACTAGAGGTCAAGTAGCACCCGAGGGATGTCATTAAGGTCTTAAGTTGTCGAATCCATTTAATTAAAGTCATATAGGAGGTTGAGTATTATCATAGTGACCCTTAGCTCATGTTTACCTGGTAAACTAGTACAAGTGGGTAAATGTGGGAGAAGGCAAGTTACATATGCTTTTTTCTCTTTCTACGGTGAAAGAAGCTAATGCTTTGAAATCTATCTTCAACATTTTCATGGAATATTTTGGTACCCTAATACATGGTGATAAATACAATATTTACTTCTTCAATCCCAATATACCTATCTAGTGGCATATAGCTTTCCTAGCGGACTTCAAAATTGGGTCCCTTCCATGTAAATATTTGGGAGTTCCCTTGATTGTCAATTATTTATGCTTGGCATGTTGGCCGAGTCTTACTGAAAATCTAACTAATAAGTTGAATGGTTGCATGTTTCACTCTCTAAACTAAGAAAGCAAATTTTTTCCCTCAAATTTGTATTACAATCCATGCTGATTTACCAAATATCGATTTTGGCTTTGCCTAGGATGATATTCAAATCTATCACCTCCATTTTCAGAAATTTCTTGTGGAGAGGGGAAAAGAAAGAGCAAGAGAGGTCACTTTTAGCTTGAGATAAAATATGTATCCTGAAGCTAATAGGGTCTCTCGACTTGATGGATCCAAAAATTTTAAATGAGGAATTAGGAGCTAAATTATGGTAGTGATGTCTCTAGGGTGTCTAAAACTATGGAAACATATCTGGGATAAAAAATATGGACACTCTTCTTCTTTGATGGAGAAACTTCAAAAAAAATTACCCTATTGGCTCTTACATCTGGACTTTTTCCTTTGCTAATTAAGGATTCATCCAACAACATGATTTGTTGGAAATCAAATATGGCAGGTGTGCACTCTTTTGGAAGGATTGTTGGAAACAAATGCCTAGATCTGGGAACAGAAGAGATTTTTGAGATGTAGAGACTTATACTAGTGCCTCATGCTAGAATATTTCTGGAAACCACTACAAGGCTCCTAGCCTTATAGGGAATAGAAAACGATTAAGGATTGGTTGTATCATATAATTCTCTCCTCTTGACTTATTTTAGCTATTGAATTGCAACATCAAAATATAGATTTCTCTAATGATCAAGACAAACTTAGATGGGGGTGTCAAATAAAAGCTATGTTCACCATAAAGGAAGTGTAATATGTTTTAGTTGGAAATCAGAACCTTCCTAGAGAGTTTGTATGGAGGAAAATCTAGAAAAATAGTCTTTGGACTAAAGTAGCTTACTTTATTTGGTTTTTAATCCATTGATGAATCCTTATTTTGGACCATGTTAGGAGGAAAGGTTTGTTGGGTCTATCGTAATGTGTTCTTTTGGAACAATGAGGAGTTAATGGAACACCTTCTAAACTTATGTCCCTTCGCAACTCATCTATGGGATAAGATATTAGGCCTCTTTGGGTACTCCTATTTAAACATTAACAATCTAATTGAATTTTCAGTATCGTGGTACCCAAACATATTCAAAAAATTTGTAATAAATAGAGCCTAGATGTTGGCCCTAGGTTTTGTGTTGTGGAATCTCTAGAAAGAAAGGAATAGAAGAATTTTCATGCACAAATCCTTGAAAGAAGACATTTTCTGGTTGGAAGTAAAGAAAAATATATGGGAGACAATGCTCAATGAAACATGGATACACGAGGACTAGATGATTTCCCCTCAATAGGCTAGAATCACTACTTATCTTTTCAACCCCTTATTTTGATATTTATCCCTCACTAATCATATTTCCACCCTCCAATTATCCTAATCAGGTGATATTGTCTCCATACTTCTTCTCCTCTCCTCCTGAAAGCATTTTAAAACTTAATTTTTATGGTGCCTCCAAGGGAAACCTAGGTTATGTTGGTTATGAAGTATTTTCTGGGATTGAGAAGGTAGAAATCGAAGGATTTTCTCAGTTTATTGTGGTCATATTAGAAATAATATTTCAAAGTTCCTGGTTTTCAAATGAGGTTTAATAGTTTTCACTAAAGTGGGATATTCAAAGTTACACTTTGAAGGGGATTCATAGTTAGTGATTTATATGGTTAAGAAGTTAATGTTTAGAACTTTGGTGGAATTTGTTTCTAAAATTTGAAGATTGGAATGCATTGCTTCTTGTATTCATTACTTGCTCAATAAATTTGTTACATTTTTTCCTCTCACATTAGGTGCTCTAGGGACAATGCTTTGATTTTCTTCGTAATCTTAGGACTTAGGAGAATACTATATTGCTAAATGAGGAATGTTCTGAAGAGAACATGGTAGACTAGCATGTTCCCTTGTGACATAGTATGGACATAAACAAAACATCCCCAATGGGGGTGGTTGGATATGTGGAAAATGAGGTTGGGGGAGTTCTCACCACCCCACCAAATCTGAATGCCGTTAAAAGGGGAGTGATGTGGCTTGTCCCAACATGAATGAGGTGTGTTAAGGTCACTTCATACTTTAATGGATAGGTTTATTCTGGACTCTTCTTATATATAGTCTAGATTATGAACCCTATGTGTGTAATTTACCTAGTGTGGGTGGGGTTTTCCTTCCCCTTCTAGAGATAGGAAATGAGGCATTATTGTGTATGTTAGACAAATATTTGGATTTGGAGGTGAGAGTATATGATACTAAATTGGTATGTTGGAGGTGGCACATTGTCTATGGTTCATTAGGGCTATAATTCCTTTCTTTTTTGTATTGGATCGAGGATTGATTGCATGGATGGAGATTGAGAAGATAGAAAAATTACAATCTTATCGCTAGCAAGGAACATTCAAGCTGATGCTTTTGATTTTTGGTGGAATCATCATGGGAGTAAATCAGGTTTATAATTATTGAGTTATTTTGTCTTCACATTTATCTGTGGATTTAAGAAATTAATTTTTCCCCTCCTACTAGGCATTACAATTTCCTTTGCTTATGTTTGTCATTATCATGGTGTTGGATTCTCTAAAGGGTTTTCATGGTGTTTTGTTGTTGTTTTGTATCTTCTGAGTTGGGAGGATTGGTTTCCTAGGCATAAGTATTGTATCTATGTTTTCCCTATCCCTTAGTATAGTGGATTTTGAAATTTCCTCTCGGTGACTGGTATGGAAGGTGAGGTCAATTCATAGTATATTACTATTTGTATTTGCATGACTGGTTTGGGTGTGCCTATAGAGCATTAGTGAATACTTGGTTTTCAACCGTATTGGGGGGTTTAGATTCTCCCAAACCTTTGTATCATTATTCAGCCTTGAGGGGTAGCTAGCGGGGTATGAGATTTGGGATTAATGGGGTTTTTTTTCTCGAGCATTCTGTTGGTCTATTACCTGTAGTAGTTACTATGACTTGATAAAATGTGTGTGGACATCATGGGTCTGTTGGACGTGGCTAGTGCAATTGGTCACGTGCTCAGTCACAATCTTAGGAGGTGGTGGTTATTTATCACTCAACAACCTTTCATAGACTCAACTATAGATCTAGAAACTTGAGGTTGAAGCTACATAAGACCAATAAGCTTATTCTAAATCAGAACATTAGATAAGGTTTCCCATTATCCTCGTAACCCCTATTCTTACCATAGGAAGAAAGAACCAATACATGCATTCAGTTACTCTTCATTGGTAGTTACAGACTCTACTTGGATGAGTCTTAAAGAAGAAGCATGGAGATAGGAATGAAATCATCTCCTTTTACAATGATATTCAATGTAATCAGTGGAAACATCAAGATTGTATGGATAGAAAGGAAGCTATCTTAGCTCATGTTAAGAGACACATCAAATGTTAGCTCAATCCCTCTATGCCACCTAATTTGAATGTGAAGGGTGTAGCTCCACTGTCATTATCGAACACCTGATTTCGTTATTACGTTATGACTATGTTCTAGTAGGACCTTTTATGTTATATAGTATTTATTATAGCTATTCTTCCTAGATTTCTATATAGACATTTTGTACTTTTGATCTTGGCCAATAACTCTAGTTTCTTGCGTGGAAAAGTGTGGCCAATATTTTTAACAATTGGCTTATCAATGATGTAATATGACTTTCATAGGTAATATAATTAACTTATAAAAAAAAATTAAAAGGTTTTATTGGCATAAAAGTTATGTAAGGATAATTTGTTTTTTGGTAGGAGTGAAATTGTACTTATTTACTAACCATTAACAAGTTATTTCATGGTGTGTGGTTTTCCTTGAATAACTATGATGAGTTTTTTTACATTAATCAATAACTAGTAACAGTTCTAATTATCAACAAAGCATTGATTCATGATGGGTTTTTCCATTTTCTATGAAAAATATAGGTTCTCTCTTATCTGCCAAGAGTTTCCTCCTTTTTTGTAGGTTAGATAATGGGAAAAAGAGATAATTACCCCATATTTTATTACCTCAAATGTAAGCTAACATGTAGTGTTACTTTCAAAAGGTAGAGGATTATACATTTAATGATGTCAAACTATATGGAATTGATATGTATTGGATCATTATTTTTTTTGTCATCCGCCTTTATTATTTTAGAGTGGAAAAATTGGAGGAATGGACGCACAAGACCATTTTCACCACTGGGTCATAGTTTAGCGAATATCAGTCTAAAACCCTCCAAAATCCATTTGAGGAATTGAATGACATGTTTTGGGGCTCAAAAGTTGTTGTTAAGTGTGGAAACTCCTTGCTCTATTCTACACATATATGTCTTTTCAACGGTGCAAGAACCACCTTAATTAGAGTCCATATGAAAAAGTTATGCCAACTGGATGTTGACATTGTTTTGACCACCATGATTAGCGAGGATGCCAAGTTAGCCCCCATTATTTATGGAAAAGAGGCTAGCAATGTGATAATGATGAATAGGAATCTAGAAGAGTCCATATTGTAACTTTAGTTAAGAGTTGAAGGATTGAAACTTAACCCCTAGTAGGCTATTTGGATTTCTTATAGCCATACCATTACGAGGAAATGGGGTTCCATTCTATTCAAGTGCATTTTTTTCAATAGACTACAAGAGTAGATGAAGGTGGATAGAGAGATAAAATAGAGAAAGTTTATGCATTGTAGAAACTCATTGTCTACGTGGCTCATTACTTTGAATTTTGATCCATTTCCATTTAGAGAAAGAGAGATCAAGGAGCCTCACCTTCCAGCTAGGTTTTCTCCCATAAGGGCTTCCCAATAATATATTGTGTTGTTATGGTCATGAGTGATCGTATTTTTTTATTTTTCTCTATTTTCTACATTTTACATATTGCATGCATGAAAACAATAACTTAATAAATCTAGAAGTTGAAGAAAAATAACCCTCATAGTATAGATTCATATTTTAAGTATAATTTTATCAAATATCTTGTGTCAAAATATCCAGTGGAATATCCATGATAATTTATGAATCATATTGGTATCAAAATAGGTTTATTTGAGTATATTTTAGGGAGTTATAGAGGATCCATATTCGTTAATATCAAATTCATAAAACCCCATCCATAGCTGACAAATCTGTTAATAACCCTCAAAATCTCATAGAGGAGAGGTCTATGAAACTAGAAGCAAAAGTCACAAATATAAAACATAATGTGAGTCTCCTAATGGTAACCCTAACCAATAATATCAAGCTATTCAAATAAGGTGTAGGTTCTAATGCAAAGGTAAGATCAGAGAATAAATCAAAATATCGAGAAGAGCCAAAGACGGAGTCTAACTAAGAACATGAAAAGGAACAACCCACTTCAAGTGCCTTGAACCATTCACAATCCCTATTCATAGATGGAATTAGAGGTCAACATCAAGCCATATCAAGGTGATATTTACACATTTAAGTTAAATCACTTGTTGCAATATTTATAATTTTATTTTAATGTTCATCATATAAAATAAGAACATAAACATTTTTTTCCCATTTGAAATTAGAGGGCCATGCTCTAACCTAGTGGGAAATCCACATGGAAACTTTGAGGTTGGAAGGATATCCTCTAGTGAATAAGTGGGAGGATTTAAAAAATATCATAAAGTCATAGTTCTAACCTATCGGATGTATGTAAGACTGATGGATCTAATGGCATTACTTTAGGAAGAAATAAGGACTTATTGTATAGGAGTAGACCACTAAATATAGGAAGATGGAAAAAATGTTGGGTATCTCCTAAAAAAATGTAGATGCACTCCTCAAGGATTTGGTGGTCTACATATCCATTTGTAGAAGCAAGTGTATGTTGTCAAAACCTAAAATAGTGGGTGAGGCATATGTACATGAACAATACTCAGAAAATATAGGCATGAAGAAAGGGGAATCAAGTGAGCCAAATCATAAGAGCACCAAGAATCTTCCAAGGAAGGGAAAAAGAAGTGGAAATGGGGAAAGGACAAAATCATAGTATCCACAATACACCAGTGAAAATACCTTAGTAACCACTACAACCATTGTGACATTGACGATCATGCAAAGGAAAAATATTGGAAGTTTCATCTATGTATCAACATGAAGAACCCAAAGAAAGATGTTATGAATAAAAATAACATTGTTGTGAATTAGAGTAATCAAGTGGAAAATAACTCAAACATGGATGAGAAGATTGTTTGTATTATACAAAGTATAGGAATCAAATACAAAATTGTCTTCAAACATAAGAGGTATAAGGGCATTGGACTGAACCAATATATAATAGGTCCACCCCAAACTAAAATACATGTAAACAAAAAATGCCTATAATCATGTGCCACAATCCTAAAAAATGTAGTGTAGGTAGTCAAGAGCATCAAAAAGGGATAACGAAACCAAAATTAACATGAAAATACAAAAGCATGGCTCTACAAAGGGAAAAATTTATAACTGAGACCTAAGATGAGGATGCACAATTGAAAAGAGAATGCACCGAAATGTTAAAGGTAGAAAAAAAAGCCATGTTTCAAACAAGAAAGTTACTTGAGCCAAACTCTACTTGCTAGCTTAAACTTTCCATCCCTAAAATCCAAAGGAAACTCTCCTTGTAAACTCCAAAACTCAATAAAGAGCATGCCTAAAGGAAAGAAGGAGATAACTAGGGTGTCCTCGTGTAAAAATAAATCCTCAGTCACCTAGTCAAGGAAAGAGTGACTAAAGTCACTTTCACAAAAATGTAAATAATGAGCCATAAAAATCACATATATATTAACTTAAATGAGCTTCAATGATTCAAGTGTACGCAACATGAAGAGGGTGTCCATGTGAGAGATAATGGGTAGTCTCTTCACCCACCTACCCCAAATAAGTTGCAATTCATAGTCTTGGCTACTTGCCAACTTAACTATTTGGTGTATGAAATAAAATTCATGATTCAACACATAGGTTAACAATTATCCATAATTTTTTAGGTCTAATGTCACTCATCTTTTGAGGTTGTGTGGTTTGCTTAGTGATTCACTTATTTATTGCTTTATCTCAAAACATGGAAGAAATCGAGTTTTAAAATGCAAAGTGAACTTTCCCTATCTGAATGATCACAAAAGTAAGCCTAACATGAGATGGATAATATTATTGAACCATATAGACAATAATGATTAGAGAATCCCCAATTATTCTTAGAGTTTGGATGTTTAAATATTTGGAAATATTCAAACACTACAAAAGAGCATATGCTTATACAATGTTGTTTGATATGATGCTAAGACTCCATGGGAATGTATGGAATAATTACCCTTTAGAGTTAAATACAACCCCCCTACACCTACCACCCTTGGATTTTTCTTTGATGCACCATCAAAGAAGAGTAAGAAATAAGTTTGATCTTATTTCCATGCCAACAAGTTCTCATGACTTGAATGAAGCTACTATGTAGGTCTTGAAAATATAAATCACCCCTAGATATGAAGGAAGAATGGGAAATGTTGAACTTATCTAGCCACAAATCTTCACCACTATTAAGATTTTGTGGTGATTAAAGATATCACCCTTTGGTATTTGTCTTATTTTCTGTTGACAGTGATGGACTCGCTAATGTCAGGGGATCTCGTCAGTAAGAAATCCCAACTAGACCTCAAACCGTTTGGTGTAGGAGTCCCAACAGTGGATCGTAAGTATCACCTTGACCATGGTTGCGAGAAGAGGCAAGTAAGATGTCCCTATTGGTAGCAAGGGTGTGACATATGGAGCAATTCAACGAAAGTGCATGAATGGTTCTAACACATGGAGGGTGAGGTGAGTGCACCCCTTGGAAACTTGTGATAGCATGGAGTTAAGAAGGGAACACATGAGCAAAGATGCACCACAACATGGAGGTAAAGTTAACTAGAAATACAAAGTGATGGTTAAACCAACATCATGTTCGAGTAAGATTCATACATACATGTATAGAAAATAGCTACACATGCATGCGTAAGCAAACAAATACATATATCATTTAGAGTAAATAAGATAGCTGAAATATGCTACGGCATATGCATGAAATGTGTTGGCTCTGTTATATTAAAAAGTGTAAGTTCTAGTCATACAATACATCCATAACCAACCACTAGTTCCAGCAACAGAATGTTACAATCACTACCACCTGCTCCTCCAAAGAGATATACTAGGTCTGAGCAGTGGAGAAGCCAAGGCTCATTACAATACTCTCCAAGCTTTCTCTAAGATACTCCTATCGGAAGCTTGGCTGACCAAAAGCCTCTACATTGAGTTATGAGGTACTATATATAGAAAAGGGTGGGGTGACCCTTGACATTCCCCTTTATGACTATTCACCTGCCTTCATGACTCTTCAACTATTGTATGACTATTACATTCAACTATCGACACTTGAACTTCCACTTGGCAAGATGTTACATACAATCTGCACATGTACCCATGTGAGACAAAATCGGCTTGAGAAAGCCATGCAAGGCATCACTAACACTCGAAATGTTATGGTAATACCAACTCTTCGACGTCCTTGTGATGATTGATGGTGGTGAACTGATGCCAAGATTGGTCATCCATGATGGTGTTCTTGCACTCAATGGTGGCATCCTGCTGAAAGAAAACTCTTTCCTTCCTTGCATCCAGGTACATTGATATGGCTCCTCTGTCCAACTCATATGATAGCATGCACATCATCGTCTTGAGTGCATCTGGACCAACAACATAGTGATGTATAGTGTTTATGATGATTTCCAAATGTCTGCTAGTGTCCATGCCCATCAACTTGTCAAAATACATGTTCAACTCTAGTCAGACATGCTTTATCTCTTTTCCTTGGTGAGTGTGCCTAATGGGTGGGATCGAATGCATGCACACAATGAAATCCATGCTCCTGAATACCCTTGCATGCGATTGACAACACTACTAACCCTGTTTGCTCCATGCCGAATGCTGAATGGATCTATAGCCTAGATGGGTGCAATTTCAATAGTTTGTGGATATTGTGCATCCTGCTGCACCTATTCATGCTGCAACTCCTTCTCTTGTCTATGCAGCTCCTATTCTTCCTTGAGTTTCAAATTCATCACCTACAACTCCTCTGTTTATCTCTCTACCTTTGTGTGATCCACTCATCATGCTGTCACCTCATAGCCTCAATCTCCAAAGCTGGTTTCATCACAAGTGGATCTGCTTGAGCTTGCAACTTTGTTCCACCTCTACATTGTCAACAACCTTCCTATTGCATTTGTCGCATGCAGGAGTGCTACCTTTTGCTATTGTTGATGTTGTTTCTCGCTATGATGTTGTTTCTTTTTCATCCCGATATCCTTGTCCATGAACAAATTTATGTCTTCATAGATAGGAAAGTTCATAAACACTTGATCGACTGTGTCCTTAGTTGTTCTCTGAACAAGGTCTTCGACTATACTCTCATGGAAGGAATTGTACCTATGCCGGTGAGAGGTAGCAAGACACTTGTGATACCTTGAGATGTAGTAACACTCATGACAAGAAATGTGTCAGTTGAAAACCAAAACAAGTTTATGGACAAACATGCAGCATACCTGTGTGACTGTCTGTGAAGATTGGACAATTTTCTCCGAGAGTCTTGGAGACTGACTACCAAAACTGTGTAAGGCACAATATGGATTGTTAGGAGGCTAACTAACTACTGGAATTGCATAATGCACAGTCTAGCGTGGCCTGTTGACGACTAAAACTATGCAATGTGCAATTTCAGTCAGTAGTGACTTACAAACTCACAAACAACGTTTCGCAGTTTCTGAGGCCAGCAAGGCACTACCTCCCATAATTGTGTAATGTAAGCCTCGAGTTCAGTGTTGTTCTAGTTTTGCACAATTTCTAGAGCCTTCACTTCCAGAAATGCGCAATGCTAGTTGGGCAAGGAAAGGTCCAGGCTAAGGCATCCCAGACCCGCCGAAGGGCGTCTGAAAACACTAGAAGTCTGAATGCATCACGAAATTGAGTGTACACAAGAGTGAATGATCATGCACGCAAACAACAAGTGCAAGATTTAGAAAACAAGAAATCATGCATGTGTGTAAAGCGAGTCACCACAATGGCAACCGTTGGTGCAAAAAAAAGTGGCAGGCATGCGACAACAATGAGATGCGAATGAAAACTAAAACAATGCTTCTACAAGCTAACATACATTAAAACAACAACAAGTGCTCATTGAAATCAAGCAGACAACACTCACACAAAGTGAAACAAAAAAGGCAATAGAAACACAATGCAAGACATGAAAAGTAGACTTATCTTGAAACAACTAATATGAAAGTGTTGAAGACTACTAGATTCAATGTGGGATGTCAAAGATGCAAGATCGATTTGAAGAATGAGCTCTATAATTTCCGATTGATGATATTTGATAAGATCGAGTTTATGGTGTGAATGCCACAAATTTAGGAGAAAGCAACACTTGGTGAGAGGTTTCTATAATGAGATTTTCATGTAACCTTGAGTTGCTAAGAATAGATCCTTAAATCTAGGGATTCCTTTTGCATGCTACCTTTGCTATTTCAGGAAGGGTGGGCCATGCATGCAAATCAGGATAGCTCAGTCCCGGCGGGAATCAATTGACCTGAAGGCACATGCAACAGTTTGCAAGCCTGGGAGAGGGATTTACGTAGTTTCTGGGCTGAGAAGAGCTAGTTGTCTTAGAGGGATTGCACAATTTCTAGGAGGAACAAGTGACTGTCTCCTAGGATTACACAATTCTTGGGCTGAGCAGATGTCTTGGGATGGATTGCATAATTTTTTAGAGGAAGCTGGACAAGTAGCATTGCACAATTCTTGAGATAAGCAAGCTAGACAGCTGATTTGCCCAATTTACGGAGGGAAGGCTGGTTCCCCTCCAAAATTGTGCAATTTCATAGGGGAGATTCTTGGACAACACATGGTCTAAGTCCAGAAAGACAATATGTGAGGGGAGTGAATAAAAATGGCATGCACAGGCTGACAAGACACTAAGAAACAACTGAAGCCTATATGCTTGATGGTGCAGGATGTGTTGCTGAGGATGGTTGGTAGGGAGGCTCCAAAATGAAGCTAAGGAAAAAATTTGGAGGGTGTTTGTAGCCACTACAACACTTGTTGACACCCTAGTAGAACTCCAACTCTCTGAATGGACATTTTTTGTGAAAATAAAGTCTAACACCTTTGGAAGCTTTGTTCAATTCTCTGTTCTTCTTGGTTTCCACACTTGATTGATTATAATATGTAGCATCTACTAAGCCCTTGGTTGATCGACACACATTCTAAGCCAATTCAACACAGTTGTTTCGATTGGGGATGAGGGGTATATTGGTGCACAATTCATATGGTCATCAGAGTTTTAGTTTCATATTTGGTGTTGCTCCACTACAAGTAGGCCTGGAAAGTACCCTGGTGGAGTCACGCAGGAACACAAGCATTGCTCTGCTTCTAGTGAGCTTGGTCAATACCTCAATGGAGTTACTTTCATCACCTCTCTACACAGGAAGGCTTTCTCTTTTTTTGCCTTATTCATTTTTCATTTTTTTTTTTCACATTTTCATTTTTTCATTTCTATGCATAACACTTATTCATTTCAAAGGTGGAAGAGGGATCTCGAATGATTGAGAGAAGAATAGGTTTTTCCTTCAAAGAAGTAGTTTATATATACATCTAATGTGCTTGTTAAGTTTTCCCCCACCTTACTCTACTTGACTGAGATAACAAGGATTAACCCAAGAAAAAACCGACTAGAGTAGGTGACACTAGTTAGCGTGCAAGAATTGTGTTTTCACCAAGGTTAACTTTGAACAATACGTATTTTCCATCGATGTATCATGGAATGGAGATAACAAGTTCTTCTTATAGAGTCCTCTTGTACTTTACCCATCTTGTTTTAAGAGTTGCACAAGGTCTCATGCGAAACTAACTTATAGACGCAAATAAGAAACAAACAACAAGACAAAGAAAAGGTAGAAGTAAATGTGTAAGAAAAGAAAGTGAGAAAACAAGCATGAAAAAAAACAAACATGAAAAGTGAGAAGAAAACATGCATGGAATCAAACAAACCAAAAGCAAACACTACTACTCCTAAGCTAAGGGTACATGGGTCTATTCGCATGAAGTGATACTTCCAATGAAATCATCGGTGCATTGGTCGACCCATGTTGGTGAAGGCATGGTTCGCGAAAAACACAGTTGTGTGAACCATCAACCATGAAAGATATAACAATGAAGACAAACACACTTTGGGTTAAAATGTGTCCACAGAACATAAGTGAGTGCAAGTGCATGAAATTTGGTTCGTGGACTTACCATGGTGCTGTGTGACACTACGTGGAGATGTTAAGCATAAGCACACTATTTAGTGTGACATGAAAGCAAACATGAGAAAGGTAGACCACTTATGTTGTGCAAGTGTGTTTGCTGTGTAAGATTCCTCCAATGCATGAGTGATGGGCTCATGCAGTTCAAGTGGAGGAATTAAAATCTATGTGTGAGATTGATCTTCAATGCATACAAATGAGAGATGAGGAGCCTTAGGTGTTTGAAAAATTTCCTAATCAAAAGTGAAACCAACCTCAGGACAACAAGGACTTGAAAATACTCTCAAGATATCTAATACCACATGGCGGTAGGCTCGCATTCGAGGATGCTTAGCTTGGTATTCCCCTTTCACCTGCTCGATAACTAACTCAGAATCACCATACACTGAAATTCTTTTAGCATTCAACTTTCTAAGAATTTTCAAACCAACAATTAAAGCCTCATATTCAGCCTCATTGTTTGAACAATCAAAAGCTATTTTATAAGAATAGACCCTTACATTTCTTGGCACTTTGTTTGGGGCGAAAATAGGGCTGCATATCCAAATGCCAATTCTAGCACCTTCCCTTCCTACCGCGCCATCAAAATCCATGCTCCACAGGCCTGCTTCGTCCTCTTCCAAATGCTGAAATTCTGTTTGCTTTGTTTCTCTTTCTTGTTGTCCATCTATATGTTACTGTTGTCAGAAGGCTAATTGCTCAGCGGTAATATCAAGTCTTTGTCTTTCTTGATTTAAAACCTCTCTTAAATTGTCAGTGATCTCGAGAATGTCTTCTACTTCAACTACTTTTCTATTTACATCATTAAAGCTATCTGAATACAAAACAAATGATTCTAAATCAGTGTGTACATAGTTGATTGGATGATTTACCAATTTCTCCTTGCTAGTGATCATGTACTTCATCTTTTGTTCCCAGTATAGTTTCCTCATCTGGCCGGAAACGAGAATGGTAGCATAGGAGAAATAAAGTTGCATTGTCCCTTTAATCTTTGCTCCCCAAGATCTGGAGAGAAGCATGCCAAATCTGGGAGGTCTATCTACCACAACCACATCCATCAAAACATTTTTAGCCAGAATCTGATCCAAATTGACCACCAAATCCTTAATAAGACCAATGCACCTTATTCTTCCATAATCAAAAGAGTAAAGGTCATGATACTTTCTAGTGATATCCAATCCCAATTTCTTCATGATGGCCTTAGGCATGAGATTATGAGGGGCTCCAGAATCAAATATAGCATTGTGTAACACATAGTCATGCACCCTGAGACTAATGTAAAAAGGAGCTACATCACTATATTGAGACTGACCATCCAATGCTGGACCAAAAATCAACTCAGGTCTATCATCTTCCACGTTCACCATATCAGATGATGGATCTAAATTAAAAATTTTAGACACCTGACCTTTGTAGCTGCTGTTCTTCATCAACTCAGTCAAAGGAATAGATATTGTTAACTTAGCAATTTCATTTTCTAAGTTAAAAACTGAAATTGTCTCTACCTCTTTCATTGAAACATCCCTCTTTTCAATTTTCTCCTTTGATACACTTGGCTGATTGGATCTTTCATTTGCTGATGGCGTTTTGTTGGTGGTAGGATCAACTGTCTCTTTTCCCTTTTTCTGCACAGTAGGAGGATCATTCTTTGGCACTACTACCTCCTTCCTTTTCTAAATTGGATTTATGGGCACATATCTACTTCTAAGTGAATATTTTCATTGTTGAGCTGACAAAGCATTCATGTATCCTCTTTGGTATTCATCAGAATCTTCCTCAAGAACTGTTTCACTTGCCAAAATGAAATTTTTGTCCCTTTGTACAACTAAATTCTTGGAATACTCCTCATCTTCAGTAATAAAAATTTGCAGATCATCAGGTGTAAAGAAATGATTCTCTTCTCCAATCACATTCTCCTTCTCATGTGATTCCGGACCATGTACAAAATTCTGCTGCAAGGGTGTCTTCACCTGCTGTTGCGCCATTTGGTCTTGTGCTCGCTGCTCTCTTTGTTTGATTATAAATTGTGGTTGCTGCTGACCATGGAAGTTTGGGTTTCTGACTTGTGGTTTAGGATTGTCAATTGTCAATCTATCAAACATATTCTCCATCTTCAGAAGCACCTGATCTGAAGTGGAAACCTCTTCCTTTATTGTTAATTTTTTTCAGCCTTTGTTCTAGCTCTCTTGGCAAGCAGATTTGCTTCAACGCTAATTGTAATCTTCTACATGTCTTCAAAAGTGGCTAGATCTCTTTCTCTTAATTGATAGGCCATATCAGGATCAAAACCATCTGGAAACTTAATCAAGGCCATCCCCATAGGTGGCTTTATATGATCAGGAATTGCATTATAAACAGAATTGAATCTAATACAATAGTCTTGGACAGACTCACCAACATTGTGCTTGATGTTCTCATATTCAGAAAGGATCTGAAGAGGATTTTTCTTCACTTCCCATTGATCCAAGAATTGTCTCTACAAATTAGCCAATGTAGTGATACTTGCAACCAGCAAAGCTCTGAACCATTTCCTTACTTCACCACCAAAGGTTTGTACAAATAGTCTCATTGTCACATTTTCTGCATCAATGTCATGAAGATCGAAGAAATCTGTCATCCTATCCACATGTTGCTGAGCTTTAACACCATGAGGAGTGCCATCAAACAATGGAATTTTGCTTTGATAATCGGTGGGCATATCATCTAAATTTTGAGGCAGCACAAGGGGTGCAAAACAAGCCACTATTTCTCTTGGTGGATTTGTAATCGGTCTTAGGGATGTTGGGGGAGTGGGTGCAGCTGATGTAGTGTGTGGAGGTGAAGAAATTTTGGAAGTTTGACGAGTAGAAGGAGTGGATAGAGGTGACACCACTATAGATTTTTGATCAAAAATAGAAGGTTGCGCAGAGATAGTGGGAATGAAAGGAATTTTGGTGGGAATTCTAGAGCTAGATGCAATCGTGGAAGACCCAAGGGTTGCAAATGCAGACTCTCAGAAATCAACGATGTTTGAAACCACAATTGAAGTTTGGAGCTATTTCAAGATATAATTGTCAATTGATTTATTGGCCTTTTCAGTTTCAAGAGCTTTGACAAATTCTGGATTCAGGATAGTAGAACCAACAACACTTTTGGATTTTGTTTCAAACAGTGATAGACCAAACTGTTCGTCAAACTCAAGATCTTCAAGATACTCAAAAACCACAAGACATGAATGAGATTTGAACATGGGAATTACAGAACTTTCTAGACAAAGGACTCTTGGAATAATATTGGGATTTTCATACACAGGCGGAGGATCAGGATCCATATTTGCTCTGGTATGTCTTCTGGAAGCCAGTGTGCTATTATTTCCAAGAAATCAAATGGACATTAGCAAATTCTTCAGCCTATCAAATTCTAAACTTACCATCCTAAAGCTTAGAATTATCAGATGTACTGGGGCATTTTGCAGGTTAGATATTCCATTTATAATATTAGACCGGGGATTGACTGAAGTAGCTTTTATCTACTTTCGCTAATGCAAAGCAAAAGCGTTTTGAAGGCTACCTGGCTAATCTTCAAACTTCGTCTGTACTTTATAAAATGAAGAACACTAACAAACAAACAATTTCTTCCCCAGTATGGTCACCACTATGTTAGAGCCTAAATCTACCTCAGGCTGAGAAAGATAGGATCTAGGACAACATTAAACCATGCTTAACCTAGTAGCTAGCCCTACCAGGTCGGGAGAGGGCTCTCTATTGTCAATATCAGCAAAGTATGATCAATAAGGGCTTGAGATGACTAATATACTGACTGATCTTAGTCTAGGTATGTATAAAAAGAGTTTGATTGAATTGAATGAAATTTTTGTTGGCCCAGAGGGAAAGAAAAATTTTGGGTGCGGGAAATGAGGCTCAGTTTTGCAGAGATCTCAATGGGGAAAGGTAGGAAACTGGTTTGGCACTTCAAATTGAATGACATGGAGAGATTAGATAGGTGAGGAGTTGAAGAGGGCAAGGCAAGCCATGGATCCTCTTCAAATAGCTGAAAACATAAAAAAAAAAACTAAAGCAAACCATAGGTGGAGCACTGCAATTTCAATGGATTTTAACTTTACCCTTTTTTGATTTAGTTAAGAAGAAAGAAGATAAATAATGGCATACATAACACATGATTGAATTCACAATTACAGGAAAAAGCATTGTACCAAAACAAAATTCCACATGAATCCCAAAAAGTGTTACAAACCCTGGTCTCTATTCCTTAGCCAAAACTATTGATATGAGTATACAATGAAGCTCCAAGCTTTCTCAAAAGTCCAACCATGCTAATGACTGAAAGATCATAAGATATAGACAAACCATAACTCATCCTAGACTCTAGGAGTTTTTCCAACTAATTCTAAACTAAGAGCTAGAAATTAGGCAGTGGAACAACTTGCCTCTAGAAACTAAGGAACTGATTCATTCAGTTTCAAACAACATTTTGATAGATGAATCTACCTCCATAAGTGAAAATTTGACATAATTACATCAAGATCCATCATTTTACATTAAATTACATCACAATTTTTACATTAAGAAGGAGAAAAGTCAAATTGTCCAAAAGCTAGGCGAAAAACAAAGCATTCTTGGTCAAACTGAGCAAAATTTACCCAATGTGACGTGCTGATGTCCCTATGTGTAACGCCTGTTTGGATCCACGTTTGGAGGCCTTCCCGGTGTGAAAATTTTCTCCAAGTGTGCTTGTTGGAAAGGTCTGCCTATCTACTTTCCAACTCAAGTGACATTTTTGAATTTGGCCTCCATTGGCCCCTCCAAAACTGAATTCACCCAAAATTTCTTCTTGTGTGTCAAAATAGGGGCAGTAAGGTCATTTTTTTAGTGTTTTTGACCTTTTTGAGGGCTCAAAACCTGTCAATATTTCATGGCCATTGGTAGGCAAACATATTATTTCATGCCAAATCCAAAAATGTTGAGTTTTTTTCATTTGGAGGCTCCCATCAAAATCGAGCGCCAGGTGGCGTGGCGCACATGGCAGAAAATTCTGTGTTTTAGCCCAAAAATTTCAAAAATGAAAAATGTGCCCCAAATTTTTTGAAATTTGGGCTAAGTCTTCTCCATCAAGAGTTGTGTTGGGCCAAAGAAGCCTCAGCCAGTATCTGAAGTCTATTGTGCTCCTTTTACCTCCTCGATGCCCTCTTTAACTTTGCTTTCAAGCTCTTGATTCTTACCTTGCAGACTTTGTTTCTCGCTAGGTAATGATAAGCCATATGCCTCAACAATGTCTTCTCCATGTTGGCCTTCTCCAACAACCTTTCTAAGTGGATATTAACTCTTTCAAGCCATGATTCCCGATCGGCATTAATTTCTTGCTCTAGTGATGTGAGCTCCACCTTCCTCCTTTTGGCAGCTTGGCAGTTCTCTCGTATGTTTTACAACTCCATAATCACTTTCTGATCCTGAAGCTGCTTGTTTCTTTGCTCTAGGTACTTTATTATTGACTTAGAACTTTCCAAATTGAGGCACAAAGCATTGATATTCACCTGTTGCTCCTAGATGACCTCTTTGAGTTTTGAGCTTTGTGGGCCCAAATCAGTATCATCGTCCTCAATGAGAATGAAATTAGTCTCCTGCTCACCTGAAGGCCCCTCATCCTGTAATGGCCTCTTGCCTTTGTCCTGAACTTGCTATGCCGATGAAGGAAGCGAGACCCCTTCCACCGCGGGTGGGGATAATACTCGCTTTGCTGCTGCAAACAACTGTCTAGTGCCCTTTTGATAGGTGATAAACACCAGCATACTAGCGGTCTGTGTCTCATGACCCTCCTGCTGATATGAAGGTCCACCTGTCTCATGAAAAGCCTCTGGAGGTCCCTAAGGAGTTGTGAAGAACTCACAAGAAATGAAATCCTCCCAAGTGAAGCCCTGCAAACCAAGCTGATGCATGACCACAATCTTAATTAGAGAAAAATGATATATACTATTGAATTGCTGCTGAGGAGTCTTGTGTTGTACTAGGGTGGTCATCTTTTCAATATTTTGGCACATGAAGTAGGGGAGATTCATCATTCTCACCCTGGTAAAGTGCATCAAAAACCAAATATGATAGGCATAGAGGAGAGAAAACCGGCCCTCACAGCTGAAATATTTCATTATCAATTTCATCAAAGGAGCATATGAATCTTTCAGGTACCGAAAGGGAAAAACCCTGTTGAGTTGTCTCAAATAACCGGGCTTGATGTATGGTTCATAATGTTGCCTGTCAATTTGCTACCTCTTATTCTAGTGCTCTCCAATATTAGGAATGCCAGTTGCTAGAGAAATAGATTCTGGTGTTAAAGTAATGTTACACCAGCTAAAGTGGCTTGACCATTATGTAAATGAAGCATAAACAACTGGGCCAACTCACATTAATACTAAACTCTAGCAACCATCTCACAGAACTCATAGCAGGATTGGTGTTGGAAGCATGTGATGGTGAGAGGGCAGGCCTGTAGCTCAGTAAGGGTAGTAGGTTCCTCTCATATATGTTTGCCACCCTAATGAGGCCTCCTTGGTGCATATACCTATGTAGGAGAGTCACTGTGTGTCTCTTCATCACGTTCATATGAAGGATCAGATTCCATTTTTGCTAGTGAGTGAGTTTTCTTGGTGAGTAATGGGAGATTTATGGTGTTTTTAATTTTATGCCACCAAGGGAAAAGTATATGAGGGACTGTGGAGGGAGAGAATATGAGGGATTTTGGGATTGTTAGGATAGGGTTTTGTTTGGGAAACAGGGGATTAGGGAGTGATATGTAAGCTTTAGGGACAACAATTTAGGGTTTAGGGATTTCTAGTTAGGATTTGGTAAAATGGGGAATAGGGATAGGGATGACTGAATATGGGAGTTAGGGAATGGGTGGATAAGCTAAGAGAATGAATGGAGGAGTGGAAAAATGAAGGAGTGGAAGAAAAAACTTGGCAGCAAAATGACAAGTACAAACCCTAAGCAATATTTTTTGAGAAATGGCAAGGAAGTAGGGTTTGATTTTTCTTTTACATAACCACCATAAACTTTAAGGAAAACTCCTTCACTAGGAAGGAAGAGATCTTAACTTACTTGCAAACTATAAGACTTGAGTGATTTTGGCAATTTGAGGGAGTTTTTAAACGAATCAGGCATGGTAGCTTTATGTGTCGCGCCTCAAACCCAACGCGTCACGCCTTCTATGTGCACTGCGCCAAAACAAGATAACGCTGAAGATCATGGCCCTATGTACCATGCCTCTTGTATGCGCCACACCACTCACCCAGTGCACTGCACCCACAATTTTACACAGTTTTCTCCAAATTTCACTCCCTTTGCTTAAACACGACCTTCACTTTACTCAACCTTGTTTCTTGAATGAAAATGAGCTTTTGAATTGAGAAAATGATTTATATACAAGGAGATTTTTAATTTTTGATTCATAAAGACCCACTTTTATAATGTTTTCAATATGACTTTACTTTCCAACTTTGTTTTTGATCTTTTCACTTTATTTGAGCCTTTTGATGAACTGAATGACTTAATTTGTCTTGATTTTTGTTTACTTTGCAGGGGATGGAGCTACTGGGGCTTGGGAAGGAGACCAGGGTTGCCTTTAAACTGATTTGCATACAAGAGAACTGAAAATACATGAATTAATACAATAAAACCTAAAATACTTTGTTTTTTCTCAAAACAGAGTATTGAGGAAAAACACATTTCTGAGCAATTAATTATGAAACTTATTGGCACTGGAACCTCCTCATGTGCCTGCTGATTGTTATTGGACATTTTGGAGACCTTTTTGATGAGACCCTAGTCCTAATGAAAGCGATACCCTAAAATAATGACTCTTGGAATTTGAAAGACAAAAAGTGCCTGCAGATGATCTTGATGAATGGAAATGGGCCAGCAGGTAAAGTACATGAGGGAAAATGTACAACAAGCCACTACCGTCAAATGATCCATGCTCCTAATGGAATGCAGATGACTGAGCGAGACACCTAATATGCAATGCAACAAGAGAATTTGATCTCTGATGGAGGGATGAAGATACAGACACTAACAAGGAGTGTTGTAAAGTCATCTCGGGTTGCTAACTCTCTGTTTATTATGGAAGCACCCCTTGAAATCCTCGAAGATTATTGTGATATCTTTGATCAAATAGTAGAACAACCTCCCTAAGGTCAAACCTCGACATTAGAATACCCCATAGTCGACCAGGTGGCCAATGCCCCTATGAAGGCTATTCCTCTGCAGAACATCCTAACCTTCCATGGGATGATCATAAAGGATCATGATGCTTTCATGTTTGAGTTTGATGTCCTCAGTAGAGGGTACGATTATACCACCGAACCCCAAAAACTGAAATTATTCCCTTCCACTTTGAAAGGGGCAACTTTAAGATGGTTTATGGGTCTAGGTGGGAAAACCATGAATTCTTGTGATGATATGAAAACCTCTTTCCTTAAAAGATATCAGGACTTTTGTAAAACTAGGGAACTAAAAGATGAGATTTTCAAGATGACTGCAAAATATAACAAAACAATAGAAGAATATGTAGAACGATTTAATTATAATTTGCAGAGACCTCCACATGCTACCCTACCAAAATAAGTTCTAAGAGCTATATTAATTAAAGGAATGAAAGAGGAATGGGTAGAAAATCTAAACTTAATGGGAAAAGGGGATATTTCTTAGGAAGATTATGATGAAAGCATTCATTTGTGTATTAGGTGTTCACGAGGAAGCACACGTGCAAGAGCAGTTAGCCAAGATCCAATGAGTAAAGGAAGAAAACCACATAGTGAAGGAATAACACGAACGAAGATCAGCAACCTCTTGGAATATTTTAAGACAAATATCCTAGGAACTCTTACAACAAAGTTGGACATTCTACAACCCAAGCAAAAGAAAGCTTTAGCAGAACAAAATTTGGCCATTTTCTGCCCACGTTGTAGAAAGAAGTAGAACCAATGGGAATGCCTGTCAGACATGGTTCAGACGTGTGCCATTTGTAAAAAAGATCACGACACTAAACAATGTCCATCATTACTTGGGCTGAAAGAAGTATTCAGAGAAGAAGAGGAGGAAACATAACCGGTATATCTAATGAACAAGAGTCGACAATGGCAAGCTAAACCTACAAGTATGTCACAAGACGCATCCCAAATTTTTTCCTTCATCATAGATTAATCAATAACGGAACCTTGGGGCAGCTTGGCAAGGTCAATCACCCTACCCAAACTAGAAAAGTCAACATTCCCTATGACATCTTGGCCAGCATAATCTTTTCCAAGAAATGGCTAGCCAAATTCTCTTTTACTCCTATCTGGCAAGGCAATCGCTATCATTCCCAATGGCCTGCCTCCACCTCTTAAAATATGAATTGGTCTACAAACTAGTAGCAACCTCTAGGGAAGAAATAGATCAACATGATGAGCTTGAAAAACTTATAGTCACTTCTCCTCCGTTCCCCAAAAGGCTAGTGATACCTAAACCGATCACATATCCCGATTTCAATCTTGTAGGGGAGCTGAAAAATTTGTGTATTAAGATTTCTATCCTCCAGGCTATTCAAGACATCCCCATCTATGCCAAAACCATCAAAGAATTATTTATAAAAAGGCCTATGAGGAAGGTAAAAACCTCACCCACTATCCTTGTTGTAGGAACTTTATTTGATTTACTCATGGGAGAGGAAAATCCAATAAAGTACGAAGATCCTAGAAACCCCATAGTAATAATTAAGATATATGGCCACTCTTTTCCAAATAAATTAGTTGATCTAGGAGCTGCCATTAACATATTAACAACATAAACTTGTCAAGCACTTCGTATTACAGCCTTAGAACCAACCACCACTTTATTAGAACTTTCTAATCTATCGGTGATAAGACCAGAAGGGACATTACAAGATATTAGAGTTTATGTTGACTCATGGGAGTATCCAATAGATTTCCTAGTTATAAAACCAAGGAGTAGGTTGGATGGGCATCCTTTGATTCTGGGTCGACCTTGGCTGGCAATAGCTAATGCATATATTGGCTGCCAAGAAGGCATCATGACTATCACAAAGGGAGATGCTGTAAAAAATTTGGTGTTATACCCTCCTGCTAGGCTAATTTTTCCCATTGTAAAAATATGTAAGCAACCATCAACATACTTGGAATAGAGCATCCGTTCACCACTCACACTAGCAGAAGCACTAGAATTTAAAAATCAAATTGAAGATGACGTTATGAACAATTTTATAAATTAGCCAACCAATGTGAAGTGTTTGATGTTGAAAGCAATTCTTGATAATGAAGCCATGGAAGATCCCCTGAAGGATACAGATGAGCAGCATATTCAAACAACTGTTGTTCATAACAACAAACTAGTTGAGATCAAACCATGCAAAGTTCTAAATATCAATGCTAATATGCAAAGCGAACAATAGAAAAATCTTATCCAGGTATTACAGAAAAATAAAGGGGTTTTTTCTTGGGATTATCCTGATATGACAGGGATAGATCCACATCTATGTACACACAACATTTATACAGAGAAGGATGCATGTCCCATATGACAGCCTCAACAAAGGTTGAACTCTCACCTCAAGGATATCATGAAAGAGGAATTATAGAAGCTACTAGATGTAAACTTTATTTTTCCTATCTTGGATAGTAAATGGGTCTCACCCTTGGTTGTCATCCCAAAGAAAAATGGGAAGTGGCGTATTTGTGTAGACTATCGAGAGATAAATAAGGAAACACAGAAAGACCACTTTACTCTCCCATTCATTGATCAGGTCCTCGATACGTTGGCAAGGAAACAATTCTTCTCCTTTCTAGATGGCTTCAGTGGGTACAATCAAATTCATATTGCCCCTGAAAACCAAGACAAAATGACCTTCATCTGTCCCTAGGGCACATTCACATACAGGGTATTACCATTTGGCTTGTGCAATGCCCCAGCCATGTTTCAGAGAGCTATATTAAGCATCTTTGTAGATCTAATAAATGAAGGATTGGAGGTATATATGGATGACTTTACTCCATATGGGAATGATTTTGATCAAGCATTACAAACACTAGAAAAGGTCTTAGAATAATGCATCGCTACCAAGTTATGTTTAAGCAATGTCAAGTGTCACATGATGATGACCGAGGGTGTGATCCTAAGACATTACATCTTTGTAGCAGGAATATAGGTAGACCCAACAAAAATATAAGTAATTCTTTTACTGCCTACCCCCTGCACCCAAACAAAGGTACGTAGTTTCCTAGGATATGCAGGTTATTATCGCAGATTTATCAAGAATTTTTCACATATTGTGGCACCCTTATATGCTCTAAATAGATACGTTGATTTCATTTGGTCTGACAACTGTGACATAGCTTTTGCCGTATTAAAGAAACTAGTCTCAACAACACCAGTATTATGTGGACCAAACTAGGAGCTTCTTTTCCATATTTCCATCGACACATCAGATGTAGCCATAGGCACTATCCTCAGCCAGGAGGACAACAAGAAACCTGATGCTATGTATGACATTAGCAAAAATATCACCCTTGTAGAACTCAATTATATAGTGAGAGAAAAATAATTCTTAGTAGTTATTTATGAAATAAACAAATATAGACACTATGTAACTGGCTACCAATTCTTTGTGTACATTGATCACTCTGCCATTAGATATCTAGCTAATAAACCAATCACAAATGGTTGAGTAACATGATGGTTATTGCTTTTGTAGGAGTCTGACATTACCATTAAAGATCGTCCAGGAAAGGAGAATCCCGTTGCTCATTTCATATCTTGAATTCCGAGGGTTAATGATCCACTAGTGGTAGATGACCAATTCTCGGATGTGCACCTATTTGTTGTGGTGGTTAAGATGCCATGGTACATAGATATGGAAAACTATCTAACAGTAGGGAAGCTACCTAAACATTTAACAAGGGAAAGAAAATTGATTGTTCAACGTAGCATCCGGTTCTCTTAGATAGGTGGATATCTTTTTCATACAGGGGCTAACGTGTATAAGCAGATGCATTCGTGAGGATGAGATCCATTACATCCTAAAGGCTTGCCATGATGAACCCTATGGAGGAAATTTCACAGATCGAAGGATAGGACATAAGGTATTACAAATGTGCTATTATTGGCCCACCATATTTAAGGATGCTAAAAAATATGCCCAAGCCTGCGAGAGCTGCCAAAGGACGGGTTGGCCTGGTCAATCTGATGAAATGCCTCTGCAACCACAATTTGTCATAGAACCCTTTGAGCATTCGGCATTAGACTTCATAGGTCCATTTCATCCGCCTTCCAATCAGAAGGCCTACATACTGGTAGCCAGGATTATGTGACAAAATGGGTGGAAATGCTAGATTTACCAACAGCCACAGAGGAAGTAGTGATTAACTTCCTTTTTGGGCTATTTCTGTGGTATGGGTTACCATGAGAAGTGATCACAGATGGGGGAAAGAAACTCACAGTTAACATGATTACTACCACCCTCAGAATCCATCATATCGCACACAAGATCACTTCTCCGTATCACCCACAGGAAAATGGGCAGGTAGAAAGCACCAACAAGGTTATAGAAGCATTCTGACCAAGGCAGTCTCAATGCACCAATGAGATTGGACTACTAGACTGTCAGAGGCCTTGTGGGCCTATCATACGAATTAGAGGAATACTATTGGATACTTTCCCTACCAGCTTGTGTTCGGTAAAGAACCAATATTTCCAATTGAATTTGAAATAAAGACACTAAGAAAAGCCTAGGAAGTGGGTCTGGATTTAACAAAAGCTCAACCCAAGCATCTTTAGTAGATTAACGAACTAGATGAAGCTCGATTGCTTTCTTTGCAATGAACTGCAATAATACAACAACAAAGGGAAAAATGGCATGACATCCTTATAAAGAAGAAAACATTTCAAAAAGGGGATTGGGAACTTCTGTACAGTTCTAGGTTCCAGGACATCCCAATCAAGTTGCAAACAAGATGGCTCAGCCCTTATGAGATTCAAGAAGTACATAACAATGGTACTCTTACCTTGACTACCATAGATGGATTCGACCATTCCTTTAAGGTAAACGGGCATTAAGTGTGCCTCTATCATCAACCACTTACCAAAGAATCATTCTGCAAGTAGGTATGCAAGGACCACTCCATGCAAATTCTAGCTGTAGGGAATGATAACCCAACAATGTTTTCTTTAAAAAATTGAAATTGCTTGAAAAATTGTAAATATTGTACATACCTTTGTAGGTATTACCATGTAAATATGGATTCATTTTATTTGTTTTTGCTATGTAAACAATTGAATGCTTTACATTCAATTTATTAAACAACATATCTATTTTTCTTCTGTAACTCGTTGTTCAAACAATTGAATGTTTGTCATTCAATTGATTGAACGACGCAATTTTTCTTTGTCGTATTTTGTTGTTCGAACAACTAAACATTTGTCATTTAATTGATTGAACAACACATTTTTTCTTTTTCGTTTTCGTTGTTCAAACAAGCGAACATTTGTTGTTCAATTGATTGAACATCACATTTTTTGTTGTTTTTGTTGTTCACACAATTGAACGTTTGTCATTCAATTGATTGAAAAACGTATTTTTCAATTTTCATTTTTCGCTATTCAAACAAGTGAACATTTGTTATTCAATTGATTGAGCAACACATTTTTTTTTGTCGTTGTTCACAGTATTATTTTCAGGTTCCGCAGGTGCACCAATCAAAAGGTACGGTCATCGGCAGGTTGCTCAGGAGGACCGTTGAAAGGTGCAGACATGTTCACATGTATCCCGCCCAAAAGGTGCGAACCTACAATGCACGGACTTTCATGCAGAGAAATGCGCATCTTAAGTTTGTTCCATGGTATTTAGCCAGACGTTTTTTGATCCTATGGTTTTGGTCTGTAGTTTTTGCATCTAAAATATTGAACCCAGGTTTTGGGTCCCTAGTATTATTTCTCAATGGTTTTGATCCACGGTTTGTGTAAGGCCTTGGCTATAAAAGGGAAATGAGATCATTTGGCTGGAGAGAAGTGTGTTGAATATCTTAAGAATAGCAAGATCTGAATTTCTAATAATCGGTTGGTGAGTTATAGTTGAACCTGAATCAAGGAGAAATCGGAGCATTATAAGTCAGATATACTAAGGGGTCGAGATCTCTTTGGCGCATGAACAGATCCATGAATTTGACAGTCTGGGGTATATTTGAGGACTAATAAACTGTCTATATTCAGAGGTGCGCAGGATCAGAGAAGGCGCAGGTGCGGAGGTGCGCAGCACCATAGAAGGAGCAGGTGCGAAGGTGCGCAGTACCAGTGAAGGAGAAGGTGCGGAGGTGCATAGATCAGAAGACGCCGCAGGTGCGGAAGTACGCAGAGCATAGAAAGTGCAGGTGCAAAGCTGCACAGGCCACAGAAAGCGCAGGAGCGTAGCTGCCCAGGTCACAAACAGAGAAAGTGCGGACATCCACAGGTTACTATTGGTGAAGTTACAGATTTTTCTTGAAGTACTTTTTAGCTGATTTTGTTTATTGCTGCAGTGTTTTGGGTATAGAATTGTGTCTAGTTACTGGTACTGTTTTTCTAATTACAACATCCTAAGAAGTTATTGGTTGATGCACATATACTTGATGATTATTTAATGTTCATGGATCCAGTTTGAAAATTTATGAAACGTGGTCCTTAGAAGAAAAGAGAAGGTTGTAGCCTCCTGTAGGTCAGCACCTACGTACTAGTATCTCAGTTAGTACAAGAGCTAAGGGGGTTGTAGCTCCCTTCCAGGAGAGTCTCGAAACGAGAGAGGGTTGTAGCTCTCTACAGGTTTCAACCTGCATACTAGTAAAGGACTGCACCAATACAAAATCATTGTAAAAGAAGTTTCTCATTGAAAGAAGATAGAGACATATTGCAGCAAGTGGTTTTCACCCACATTGGGTTTCCACCTTAAATCTGGTGTTCCTTGGTGTGACTGTTTATTTTTCTGGTTCCTTTTCATTATTATGGTTCTAACATATAGATTAATGGTCCACATCTGAAGAATAAATTAAATTGTAAATCTAGAAGGTATATGCAAGTTTCAATAGTCAGATCTGTAAAACATTTGTATAAATTGAAAAGAATTTGATAATACTGATTCACCCACCCCCCCTCAGTATTATTTCCATCAAAACCCAGTTCTCCTATAACAAAGGAATAGAACCAATCACTTTAAACACTCTCCCTGGCAACGACGCCAAAATTTTGGCTCACTAAGATGTCTTTTTATAGGAAATCTTAATCCCTACATTACTTGTCAACCCGGGGTAAGTATTTCTGTTTCAAGAGTGCCAACACAGTATGTGTAGTGAAGCTAGAGGTTCTCTAATGATGAATCATTGCAATCATTAAAGGCTAATTCTTCAATTCAATTCACACAACTCTACAAAGAACTATTTATGAAAGGAATGCTCACAACACCCTATGTAATTCTATACAACTTGTTCTGAAACCAATTGGAACTAAATGCAAATGAGAATTACACAGAGAATTATTCAAATAAGCTTGAGACTAATGATACTTAATCAAGTGAAGCAACTATGATTATCAAACAACACTATCAATCTATGAAAACCAAAATCAATATGCATTACTCAATTGAACAATAATAATAAATGAACAACAATCAACAATCAGTAATTGAACAAGAATCAGTAAGTGAACAACAACAACTATAAAATATTCCTAAATGATAAAAATTCTATATTTCAATCCATAGAAGTTACTCAGTCTTGTATCTCAGGATCTATGATAATATCTATTCAATTTGAAAACCAATCAAACACACATTCACTCATTCTAATCAAGGTGCTTACTTAAGTCTATCTCACAACTTCAATATAAATCTAAGTGAATAGCAGTATAAATCAATGTCGCAAATCTTTAAGATAAATAAAAGAACTAAACATTAAATTAATTACAAAGACTTAATATAAACTATAACACAAAGCAGCAGTGGAACTTCTTGTTACTGGGCCCAAAGTCACTAGAATCCTTTGCTTAATAAAAACTTAGAATAAGGAGATGTATCAAGCACAACATTCTTTCATTAACTTCAAAGTAATAGCTGACAGAGCCATTGAATTAACAATGTTTTTTCTTTGAAAAGAATAATTTCTTATTAAAAGTATGAATTGGTATCTAGTTGCATTTTGGCCTTATATAACATAAAAGAGAAACTTGGATAGAAGTGAATCCAAGTTTCTCTGCTACACCAGAAAACCAACAACACTTCTCTATAACATACAAAATTCCAGCCTCCTGGATCTCTTTGATGAGGGACCCATATATAGATGATTATAGGGAGGTGAGTCATCTTCTGGGGTATTGATTAGTGTCCTCTCTCTGATAGTTCCTGCTTCCACTTGGAGAATGATGATCTCTTACTCATCCCTGGTCGAAAACAGAGAGGCAAGTGTCAGAGGGGAAGCTTCTGGAAGATTCCATGATCTTCCACCTCGCAATTTGTCCCTGCCATTTTTCCATTCCCAACCATCGCACCCTACAGAGGAGCCATTTAGTATGCATCGCACCTTGTACACTGGGAAGGTGATATGCATCACACCCTCTGCACTAGGTTTTCAGTATGGTCCAGTTTTGACCATTTATGAGCAGGTTTTAGTGGAGAAATTCAGGGAGATGATGTAATCAGCTGACCTTGTTCCTTTAGGCAGTGAAGCAACACTTTTAGGGACTTAGGAGCCCTAAGTTTATGGACATTTATGATTGGGGTTGTAGTGCCCAAAAATGTCTATAATAGTTGCCCCCTAAAGCATGAGGTCGTTAATCTTTTTGATGTCGGGCGAAATGCTTTACCATGAGGATCCGAAGTTTTTTTTGAGCTGGGAGGTGACCTGTAATAAGATACAATACAATACATTATCTTGACAACATTTTTTCATGATCTAGCTGAGGCGGGCATTCCCATGCTCAAATTTATAAATTCATTTTCATGTACATAGGACAGACAATCGTCTGTGTGACAGACTGATGATTCGGACTCATCATCCTTTGATTTGGATGATCATCTGTTCGGCAATGATGTACACTTGATGTCTTTATATTCTTGAATATATCACAGCCCGGATGGATGAAACTAGATCCTGGGTCTTCAAAACTCGTTCAATCTTCACTCAGAGTACAAGTCAATCCATGTGAAAAATGTTCTGGAGTCGAACATGGAAAGACATCACCTAATTCCTAGCCAATGATGTAAGCTGTTAACGGGCGCGAGAGGAATCACCAATAATGACAATGACCCTCAAGGTACTACAGTACAATTCACGTGGTGTGAAAAAGGACTTGGCGTCGAACACCACGTAAAATCTCTCGGTCAAAGGCCATTGATGTAAACCTATCGCCAAAATTGAGAAACTTGCCATTGAGGCATGCAAGCTTCAAAGTACAGAAAGGGTTGTTCCTAAGTCAACTTCTTGGATAATGCGCTGATGTCGACAAGAAGTGACCCGTCGTAGGAGGGCCTTAATGAATCCCACATCAATGACACAGAACGAAGCAAACGATTTTGGAGGTGAAAACAATCTGACGATACAGGGGTCAGGGTGGCGATCATGAAGGAATGGAGCATGAATGTATTGCAGTGGGTGAGACACAGACAAATTGTCTGAATGACTTCTCTTGAACATATCAGCAACACTGACGATGGATTGGTAGCATTAACCCCAAATATGGATGGTGTAATGGACCAATGGTGATGACCAGTGAATGGAACAACCCAACCAGGCATGGATGTGGAAGGAAAGTGTCATGTTCAAGAGTGACTTGCTACCAGTAAAGCTTTTTCAAGTTTTCTTCCCAATTTTCCCTAGTCATTGCTGACCAGTAACTCTTTACTTTTTTCAAGCTTGAGGAGGATAACACATGCTTGTTCTATAATCCGCCCTTCGGGTGAACCTGTCACTATATTTTAGCGAGCCTAGCGACAATGAAACTCATTCTCGTCCATTTGGACGAGTTTATCGCTATTCGGTTTTAACAAGTTTAACGAAAAAGATAACTCAGGCCCTTTCAATTTTAGAGAGTATGAAAGGAACAGAAAGGAGACTCCAATGATTCCTTTTCGTCATGTAATCCCTTAAGTCTGAAAAAGCGTAAAATAATACAAAAGGGATGAATTTTCGATAGCTTTAACGAGCCAAACAAGACAAGCGCTCGATCGTTTTGTGTAAGAATCGCTCAGGTCCAAAAAGATTAAAATCTAGAGGAGGGATAGCACTTCCGATGACTTTTAATGATTCGGAGAGGCTAATCGCTCAGCAATCTTTTCATATTTTACGAGTTAGTTGAAAAGAGCTTAAAGGAGACTCATTTTTGAGGAACGAGTGATGGTTTCGGGTAGCAGCTGATTCTAGGTAAGGTTTGGAATTCTCCAATCACGACAGTGTCACAAGGATGGCTAATAGAATCACTCTTCACAGATGTTCCTCGAAAGGGTAAACAATCATGTGGGGGTGAATGATCGGCTAAAAACAGAGTGGAGGTGATGGTGAGAATACGACCAAGGCTCAAAATCTGGTGATAAGGCATTCATAATGGTTATTTACCAGTTCATTTTTTAATGAGCTTAAATGTTGGGGGGAAACATTTTCTCATGACTTATGTTTATTTTTTAACAAGCTTGAACTATGCGCTAAAAATGGTCGTGGGGGGTTTATTTTTTAACGAGCTTGAACCCTGCGGTAACACTGCTCGCCAGTCGTATGATAAGGATGTCTCATTCAAGATGCTATTTTGAAGGGGCTTACATCTTTTAAAGCTTTACCCTGAATCCTTTCTTTATGCAAGCTAGGAAACAACTAGCCTTACGGGTTTAAAGGGTTAGAGGTCCTACAAATTTTAAAAAATAAATAGCCGCTCTTCCCTTGCATGAGGAAAGGTTTGCATGCCCCCAGGTATAGCGAAAAATTTCCAGGTTACCATGAAAGTTCCCCAAGAAGCAGACTAAATGCTTTCATGGCGATGTCTACCGAAACAGACAAAGGTGAGCGGCGCAAACGCATTCCACTCATATAACTTTAATGAAGGTATCTTATTCCAGCCTAATCCCATTTTCCTATGAGGATGGGTGTGTCAGACTAGTCATATATCCTCCATGGAAACCTACTCTATACCCAAGGTTTTCCTGCCGAAACAGACCAGGGTGCATGCCCCCTGGGTTTCAGCCACATCCTCCTGAATCACTCACGCTCATCAGGTGGACGGACTAGAGATCGCTGAGACATTTCTTGCGTGAAAAGACCATTTAGGGATGGTATTTGACTATTTGTGATGTGTGAACCAGGGAATGATATTTGTTCTACGAGCTTGACCATTCTGCCTTCGTGCGGAAAACACATTACTCTAAAGAGTGAGGAGACAACGGCTCCCATGCAATAAATATAGTCACGTCCAAGGAATAGATTATAATCCAAGGGTCCTTGAACTACCATCATGTTCATGTGAACGGTTTTCCTTCTCAAAGTAATGGGCACATTTGGAAGGATCCCTAAAGGTCGACTGGTTCCTTTGTCGAAGGCTGTCAAATTTATCATTTTAGGCAAAAGCGATGGCGAACCAAGCGCTTTCCAAGCAGTTGAGGAAAGGGTACTCACACAAGTCCCTTCATCGATGAAGGTACCAGCCATGACCATTCTGTAAGCTTGTACAATGATTCTGAATGGTACACTAGCTGGTAAACGGGGTCTGCCTAGTAGATTCCAATCGAAAGAAACAACTAGGTTGCTTGGTGGTGGGACCGAATAGATGGCCGGATATGACTCTAATGAACTTCCTTCCTGTGATAAAGGAACGGGTGGATTTCCCCCAAGTTCATCGGAGTCGATGAAAATAATTTGAACGGTGTCATTCTCTTTCTCTTCAGTGACGGTATCATTCTAAGATGAACACTCTAAAGGCAAGACCGGGTCAACTGTCATCTCGACCTTTTGACTTTCATCTGGTATGGATTCAGAGGGTTCATTTTCAATGATAGATGCTTCGGCCAACCATAATGATGGGCCAGCCAAATTTTCAACCAGTGGAGGACTTGGCACTAGCTTTTTATATCTAGGAGGAAGCCGTAGCGGTGAAGCAAGATGGTCATCCAAAACTCTTTTAGCCTCGTCAAGGAAGGGACAATGGTGGACAGCGTGATTGCCTTCACACAGTTTTCAAGGAAATCTGGGATTCCTTTTTTGTCCAGGTGCTTCACTTTTACTGGTTGATGGTGTGCATTCAACATGATAGTGAGAGGTTGACGCCACCAGATTGTGCAAACGAGGAGACCAGTCCCTTAAGATCCGAGGGATGCAGGGAAAATCTCGGTGAAAGTGGTCTCCATTGCAAATGAAACAAGGAGATTTAGGTGTGGTGTGAGGATTTTCGCTAGATGACACTTGGTTGCCCCCTTTCGATTTTGGTTCCTTTTTCTTCTTTTCCTTTTTCTCTTTCTGCTTCTTCTTCTTCTCAGTTACTTGATTTTTATCTTTATCGGCTTTATCAAGCGAAGAGGAAGGAGGAGAAGGAGAATTAGACAAAGTAAAATTTTGGGAGGCAACTCTAGTGTCATCTAGTTGCTGACTTGACTGTTCATGAATTACGGGATTCTGAATGACAGAGGTAGAGAAGAGACAAATAAGCAAACCAATTGTCAACCCTGGAAGTGACAAAGTGGCCATATGGGGTGCACCAACATCTCCCCAAGAAGAGAAGGGACTAGGATTTCATCCAAGGGGAAATCCTTGGTTGGTAGACTCCATTTTCTCAACCTAAAGACCAATGAGGGAATTTGTGATGTTATTCCGATTAAAATAAATTTTTTAGATGCTTTGACACAACTTGTTTTTTCAATTTTAAAGAGTCGAGAAAAAACAAAAGATGACTCTAGTCGCCTTCGATTTTTATTGAGCCTGAAGTGACAAGTGCTTAGAGGACCTTTTCCTTTAAGGAGTTTGAAAAGGAGCAAAATGGACTTCTATAGAGATCTAGGCACAGGGGATTACCAAACCAATAGCAAAACTGCAGAATACTTTTTACAGTATGGCATTCAATCTTCCCGAATGCTGTGTTCAGTGCATTGCGATCGATTAGGCAGCAGACACGACTTCCTAAGGATAACGGATGCAGCCTATTGTGGTCTCCCAAAATATACTCGACGGTACGTGGGAGCACAAGTCCATACTGGCACTTGTCATCTCAGAGTGGAGGAATCACCCAACCAACAATGAAAGCAATAGTTACCAGGTTTTACAACGCCGGAATACATCTCTAGCCTAGACCTCTAGATGTTGTGTGTTAGGTTCCAAAGCATTGTTAGATTCATTAAATCTATGTTAAGTTGATCTTGATTAAAAATTTACCTTTCAGGTTCACTGCGTGATGTGTATACAATTCCTAAAATGAAATCTAAGATGATAAACAAATGTTTAATCTTCTTTTGGCAATGAAAATCCTAGCTACTAAGGAAAGAAAGTTAAGAAT
>APFE030910430.1:35195-65541 GCA_000404065.3 Pinus taeda | reverse complement strand
AGAAATTACCTGCATACGAATTCTAAATCACAAGAAAAATAAAAATGCGAGAGCATAACACATAAAACACATATACGCGGAGATTTCCCACTGGATCTCAAAACCGAGATTACCAGCTTGATTTTTCATTATATTCCTTTCAATGTTACAATACATATTTATACATGCAGAAGCATCCAATACCATGGACCGAAAACCATCGCGTCCAAAACCATGGACCGAAAAACCATAGGTAGGTTCGCCCAACCTAATACAGGGTCCAAAAAAAAATTTTCTCGGGGTGCTGCCCCAAACCCCGTAGAGGGGGGCTACCCGCCCCCCTCTAACCCCCCGGTACACTACGTCGGTTAGTCATGGAAAGAATATAACACAACCCAACATCCACACCCTGTAACCACTTATGCTACACTAATTTCTCCTCGACCAATTGGGGGAACTTCTCATTGCCTGCAAGATCCCAATCTTCAAACTTGACATTCGGTACTGGAACCAGGGGTGGACTGTCGAACCTTATTTCATCTAGAAGAAGCAGAGTCTGGAGCACACTCTTCGTGGTTTCCACGTCCTTCGGTATCTTGGCCATCCCTTTCCATGGAGAGATATATGGTGGTACCCAAGTGCTTGGAAAAAATTTTCCTCTTCCTCATCCTATGCTTCAATTTGAACAATCAAAGCTTGCAAATCTTCTTCCTCCTCCTCGAGTTCAATGGTAATGGCTTTTCCCTTTTCTTCCACTTACAGTTTACTGAGTCACGATGATACCCAGACTGGCCCCATAAACTTCTTTTTCTTTCGGTGTCACAGTGTGCACGGGGATTTAGGAACCTCTAGGGTAGCAGCCGTCTCCTCCGGACCCTCTTGGGTCAGATATGGCTCTTCCGCGATCATTACCCGGGTTCTAGACATGATTTCTATCCTCAATATACTGAGGTATATACTCATGGATGGTCCAGTAGCTGGGTGTTTTCTATTCTATACTAGCTCAAATCTGAAATACCGAAGTGTTGTTTTGGGGCTACTCCGAGGGTTTTTATAGGACTATGTGAATTTGAATTCGATGCTTCCCTCCACTTCTGAGTCATTAATATCTTCTTGGTGGTAGATATTTTTGTATCTCATTCGACCATCTTGTCTTAGTTACCCACCGTTTGCTCCTTTCTGCCATAACTCGAACTGCTTGTCATGAATAGTGATGGCAATTATCACCTCTTAGCCTTCCCACACGGCATCACAACCTCTTCTGTGAAACTGTGATCCTAATGACCGAGTGGCCCTATGTGGAATCTCTTTTCTGTGCAGTTCTCTTGTAGACTTGTTTATAGTCCCGCACTTTCTTTCAACTGCTTGGAGCACTGAGATTGTGCTTTCCATAGATAGTCAGGTGGTCACACCCCACGTGTGAGACTTCCACTACCCTACTAGCCTAGGCTATAGACACCCTTCGAGTACCATCATATTTAGCAGCACATCACGTTCTACCCATATTTTTTCAAGCAGGTGCGGTGGCAGCCATGATAGTAGGGTCACATCTTGTTCTAATGCAGTAGGAGGGTTGGCCAAGCCTGGTCCCCTTAGTTCCTCGCGATCCACTTGTGTGACTCCAATGTTCCCATGAGATTCTCCTATCCACTGTAAGATTCACCTGATCCTAGTCTTACAGAGTTATCTAATACATGCAGTCTAGTTCATCATCACTATCCTCCTCATGTATCGGTTCAGTGTAGCACACTTCTTCGGCTGGGTCTAGTGGAACTACTATGCGTAGAGACTTTTTCTCGAATATCATTTTTCGTCTCTTTAGGTTGATGAATCCATTCATGTCCATGGCCTAGTCTATCCATAAAAATGTTGGGTAAGGGTTACTGTCATCCACAAGTTCTATTAGCTCAAAATCTATTTGAGTGCTTGTGCCTACGATATCCACCGTGAATCCTTGCAATCTCCCCATTGGCAAGATTTTCTGTTGGTTCGCCATCCATAATTGAATGGGAGACCATTGTAATGTAGGCCTGCCCATGCGTTTCCATGTCTATTTAGGTATCACATTCACATCCGACCATAAGTCTGGGATGACCTGATCCATCTCAAAGTCGCCAATCTATGCTGTCAATCACATTTCCCACCCGGTAAGCAAAGCATGCTTTCCTATTTTTCGGACCATGCATGGTTCGTCTGACCCTGCACACCTAGTTATCAGCTGTTGTAATCCTTAACTATTTTATTGTCTCGTAGTAGCTTCATGCATGTTTTTAAAAAGGTATTCACCATGGAAGAATCCATTTTTGGTTCAGTTTGATCCTTACTACCTGAAGTAGAGGCCTCCGCAAAGTTCTTCTTAGCTTTCAAAAATGTCTCCTTTGTGCATTCCAAGTAAAACTTAGGCTGCTTTGCAAGGGCCTTACGAACCCATGTATTCTCCTCCATTTGTTTCCCCTTATCCTCCCCTATGGTTACACCACTTCCAAGCACCATATTCACGTTGGGGTATTCCTCGCGCAGTTGAGACCTTATCATTTGGATGTTCTACATTGGAGTAGTCTGAAGCACTCCTTTCTCATGCATTTGTGCAATTAAAGTGGGGAAATCTACTGCTTCATGATCAAACTGATAACAATACAGACAACATGTTCTAGTTGGGTTTGTATAGTTCCACGTGTAATGCCAAAGTCCTCCACAATTATAGCATATTAACTGTCCACAGCCTTGTCCAGGTCCCATTCCTCCTCAGCCCCGCCCTCATCCTTGGAATCCTCTACGCACTATGGCAGTGGCTGGATCCTAACCTTGTGGCTCAGTTTGCATCCTATAGGTAGGTTCTTGGTCCTTCAACAATTCGTAACTCTAACAGTTTCATTCATCGTGACCCACTGATCTACAAAAATTGAAAAATAGTTGTTGGGGGGGTCTATGTAAACATCTGGAATAGATGACAATTATCTATTGTGTGCTTTCCTCCCACCTGAAAAATCATGCACTAGAGCATAGTTGCCGTACTTGGTCTGGCCTGCACCTCTAGACTTAATGGCATCATCCCTCCCCTTGCCAAATAATTCATGAATACTTGACAGTGATCCTTATCATGGCCCTGGCTTCTACATTTTATGCACCACACTTCCTCTCGTGCTTCTAGCTGAGGTGCCCTATCTTGTTTCAAGTTCTGCATCTCCAAGAATAGGTTTTATAGTTGTGCATGGATTTGTTGAACTCCTAACCTAGGATCTTGTATTGGCATTTCATGCAACCTCATCACTATCTCTAATGCTTCAGCCTGGGTTGACATGTTCTGCTATGATAGCACTATCCTCAAATGTGGTGTCAAAGGTGCCATAAACCATGCATGGTGCTATGCATCAATCAGTGTCATGTTAGCTTCTCGGATCATGATCTTCAGTCTCTGATCCAAATCCGAGGGGGTTTTGCCTAGCAACATCGCGATCTCCTTGAATCTAATGATCAACTGCGTCTCTGATTTCAGTCAGCTAAATTCTCTATTTAGTGTGTTTTGAATTTTTGTTATCCCAGTATTTGGATGATTATTCGACTACTTGATATACCAAGTCAGCGTGCAATCCTACAGTGCACTTGCCAGGGTGGTCTTTTTAATGTCATCATCCCTAACTCCATGTGCCTCCCATACTACTTTTACTACAAACCAAAACTGATCTAGGTCTTTGCATCCTACTCCTCTAAATATAGGCAACTTGATTGTGCTTTCCATGCTAAACTTCTATGTGGTTGGAGGTGGTGTGGGCAAATATGGAGGTGATGGGAATGATGGGAGTGGCGGCATCAATGGGGATGATATCGGGGGAATACATTTCTTTATCAAACTGACTGCATTTCTTGAAGAAGCCCAAGCGCGCTCTTCCTTGTCCTTCCATGGTGGCGAGATGAACAAACTATTCACTAACCCTTCAATACCCTTGTAGGCCTTTCCGCTCCACGTCATTCCAATTATTAATGGATTTGCATCACCCATTTTTCACATAATAGCATTTTAATCTTGGTATTCAACGATTTGATGTAGTTATCCCACGGTCCCTTGACAAAATGCCGTTCTACTTCACTGTAGCACACAATCATGTATATCGCAAACTCAGTGATAAATCCTACTTAAATCTCTTTCTTTGTAGGGTTCTAGTGTTCCAACATTAGACATACCTTAGGCAGATCACGGTCCTAGCAATGGAACCATTTGCTGGCCTGATGGGGCATGACCCAGCTTTAAAATTATTTTAGCCAAAGAAATATTGCACTATCATCCCTTTTGAAAACAATTCGCGGAGCGTGGACTGAAGTCCCACCCAAGGTAGTATGGGAGGGTGCTGAAACTAGGTTTCCACACCCTAGGGATGTCTTAATGTGGACTGGAAGGGTCGCGAACCAGTCTGTGCACCTGCGCTAATCTGCAAAGCTATCTGGTAGATTTGCTATGGGCGCTTCTTGGCTTCTTATTATTATTGGGATCATTATGGATTAGATCTAATTCGTAAGGTCTTTAGGCAAGCATTTAACAGTTATAACAAGTGTGTGCACTTCATATATGTTACAGATTTGCATAAACTCATAGCATAGACATATAGATCTATGATAAAACAAACACTCAATAATTTAGAAATACTTATCTTTATTTATCTTCTGTTCATTACAACCAAATCCTCCTTGTGCACTCAGCTGCAGGAGTCTACGCACACAGCTGCGGACTCTACCAGGCCTTTGCGCACACAGTTGTAGAGCCTACTCTACTACTATCACCCATGACCTCGACTTACAAACTTAGAGCGAATATTGCCTTCAAAAACCCATACACTTCAGATCTTATCAATCTATTTCAAAAACTACCTTGTAATCCTAGAGTCCTGCTCTATTTATACAATCCTATGGTCTGTGGACCAGGGGCAGGTCGACACATTCTAGATTAACTTACATTATTTCAAGGCGGACTACCCTTAGACTTGACCCATTACATTTCACTCTTCACGCATTTCACGAAACCTTTAGAATGTTAATACCCAAATTTGTGGGATTTAAGGCCCATAGCCATTACGTGAGGCCTTTTCTAGCCAACATTTCCTCTATTACTGAGTCACAAGGGTGGCACTTGCACAACTATCGTCATCATCCTACTCACAATATGCACCAAGTGTGGGCTTAGGCATGAAATGATAGCCAAATAGTCTAAGTGTGAAATGGTGACTACCTTCTTTAGGAAGAATAGTTCAAAATTGTAGACAATGTGATGTCGTGGTTTCGATTCTCATCGAAACAACTTCAAGATCACCATTTTGGAGTGAAAAAGGGAATGGAGAATATTTTCTTCTTGCTTAAGCGAGAGTGAAGATAATATTTTTTTCTATGTTGTTATGAAGTAGGTTCATCGGTCTGAGCACCATTTGGTGGACAGTGAGGAGCAGCGCACTTGTGCTTTCAAGTTATTATGTCAAGCTAGTCTAGCGACAAATTGAAGGATATTTTTGCAAGAATATCTTTTCTTTTATTACAGGAAGCATTGAAACTAATCCTATAATTAACGATTTTATACGGTTAGTGGAGGAAAACAAAATTAGCCTAAAGGACATGGCCTGTTTGTAGAAAGAAATATATACTATATATATATATATATATATAAACAAAACAAAAAGACACAACAAACTTTAGAGGAAGATTGACAGGACTAGGGAAGAGAACAAATGATGAAGTATTTGACAATCTAGGGTTGTCATCACAATCTAAGGAATAAGAGTATAAATGTGAAGAGGCGTTAAATGCGACAGAGAATATTTTCAATAATTATGAGGCCTTTCTCCAAGAAAGAGTTGTGAGTGATAATGAGCTCAAATGTTGATGCATAAGCTAATATTTCAAACTATTCACATAGAAATACTATCTTAAAACAAATGGTATATTGAGCAAAAGCAACAATTTCTCAAGATAAAATGATGTATACACATCCCTTCCACCTCATGCAACATTTCTATTCTCACATAATCTTAATATACAACATAAAATCACACCAAAAAAATAAAACACTACATGAATGGAGGCTTCTAAAACATTTATTTAAGACAAAAATAACCTTTTATCTTTAAATTAAAATATTGTCAAAACTTACTCATTTTTTAATTATTATAAATTAGAAATGGTATTTTACTTATTTGTCTCAACTTATAAATGGTTCCCTCAATTTTTCTCCCCTCTTGGCATGATGGTTAGAGAATTTTGATTCTTTCCCATCGTTGGTTACCTTAATTTCACAATTTCGATTTTTTTCCATTGTTGGTCACTTGAATTTCTTCTCTTTTTGCAAGGTTTCATAATTTCATCTTTCCCTATTAGATCATGGAATGGTATGAGGATTACACAATTTCTCCTATTTATCATGAGAACTATCAGGCCATGGATTGGTAGGAGGACAAGGACAAGGTTTCCCTTGGGAAGTGTCAATACATAGTTGCTGATGTGCTTCTTAGATACCTTCATTGTTAGGTAATAGATATATACCTACATTGGTAGGTGATAGATAAATTAGTGAGGAATTGTTGTGAGTTGTATCCTCGAGGTTAACTGATGTGTTAGAAAATTATATATTATAGAGCAATGGAACACATAGAATATTGCATAAATATAAACATAGAAAAATGCATAAAACTAGAGAGACATAGATATATGTGGTTCACCCAGTTTGGGCTACGTCCACCCCAAACAACCAATCCTTCCTTTCTATTATCCAACAAAATGAAGAGACACAACCTACAGCAGATCCACTGTAATATCCTCTGTTTTCTCTCACAGTCTCATATCTCTATTTCTCGCTCTGAGAATACACATCTATTACATAGCCTCAAATACAATGCCCTCATACAAAGAGAGGGGTTGCCTTCTAGGGAAAAAAACCCTAAACTAAACATAAGTTCTACTGTCAAATTATCTGCCTAATGAATGACCTAGATTGAGTATAAATTACTATACTTTTACAAGGAAATTTTACATATGTTTTTAGCTTCGGGGACGCTACCCCTGAAACCCTTGTCGAGGGACTGTTGGCCCCTGGTCCCCCTAGCCGGGGGGGATCAGCCCCCCCCCAAAAAAAAAACCCTGCAATGGGGACAAGTCCCCCCACACCCCCCTGCGCGGAGGGGTGTATAAACTTCTTGGGTTATACATCCGACTGAAACGAGGACCTCTAAATAATCATGCTCCACACCCAGCAATCTCCCTCTTGGAGAATGATTGTAGCAACTCCATCACTATTTCATTTTCTAGACAATGACTCCTCTTTGGACCTGGCCATTTCTCATCTTCATCATCATCCTTGAAGACCAACTGAAAATGAGCATATTCTCAGTTTCACCCTGGTTACAACTTTTGTTAGCATATCTGTAGGATTCTGGCTAGTGTGTATCTTTTCCAGCTTCAACTCTCCATCTTCCAACACTGATTGTATGAAATGGTACTTGAGTTGTATGTGTTTAGTCCTGGAATGAAATACTGAGTTCTTTGAAAGATGAATGGCACTTTGGCCATCACTGTATAACGTGCCCATATCATGCTCCTTACCCAATTCACCCATAAACCTTTGTAACCAAATCATTTCTTTACTAGCCTCTGTAGCAGCAACATACTCTACTTCTGTTGTTGAAAGTGAAACAACACTTTGGATTTTTGAAACCCAAATGACAGTTGTTCCACCTACAATAAATACATATCTTGTAGTTCTCCTCCCGTTATCTCTATCACCTACCATATCTGCATCAACATATCCCTGTAGAGAAATGTTTGAACTACCAAAGCATAATGCTTTATTTGTCATACCTTTCAAATATCTGGGAATTCATTTCACTGCCATCCAGTGTTCCTATTAGCTCTGCTACATGTTTGAATGTTTTGAGGATCAGGAACAACTTGGCCGTGGTGATTTTGCAAGAGGGGAGCTTGCAGCAGTCTGTTTTATCCTTCCTCCTTCATTTTCTTTATACCCTTATAACTCTCGCTACCCCTGTTTTCCTCCGTTTGGTCACCAAAACCCTATCTTAGCCCCTCTTTCATCTAGCCCCTCAGCACTTAGGCTTTACCCATATAACCACACTCTTCAGCAAAATCCCTAGCCTGCGGTTTTTCTTGTCACATCAACCAAGAAACATGTGCGCCTATTTCCAACCGTCAGATTGCCCATCTCCTGATCCTACGGTAATCGCTCGTCCTGCCACCGAGACATGCCCACACTTTAATTCATGGGGAAGGTGCTTTGTCGCACATCATATCCTCCATGTGTCAGTTGTCTATTTGTATCATGCCCTCGCATACGGATACCACCTGCCTCCTGTGAGCGATGCGGGGAAATTGCTTACCTCCCACACGTACATCCTCCTGACCATTATCTCCCTCGTTGTTTGACCTCGCGATAGCCGTCAGATCTGTACGACCATGATCCGACGTCCCACATTTCTCCATTCACATACCTCCCGATAGCCTCTGTAAACTAATCTCCACTATCAATTACTCGATCCAACAGCTGTTGTTTACTCCCGGTCCCGCTCATTTGCTCGTCATGAAGTCTTTGGCACCTTTTACTATTCTTTGCTGTCGAAGAATGAAGGCGATCAACTACCTGTACCCGACGTAGTTACTCTTCAACAACTGGATTCAAGAGCACTATGGCCGAAGAACAAGAGGACATTCCTCGAGCAGTTCACAGCATTTATCAGTTATGGATCATTCTTCCATAGGACATTCTACCTGCTCAGGAAGGATAGCAAAGTACCAAGAAATGTGAAATGTATTCATTAAAGCAACAGATTGTAGCAGAGATTTTTATCAGATAGTTAATGTGATTGGTGGTCCATTATGACCCCTCCACACATAGGATAGCAGATATTTTTTGTAATCAACCTCTATATATACTCAGAAGACAGATGTAGTCGGGGATGATGGTTGATGGTTTTGGTTTTGATGTAAGATTCAACTTCTAGAGACTGTAACTACTGTGATACCTGCAGTGTCTGGTCTTCATTTCCAACTAATACAAGCTTATTTTGCTGTTAATTTCTCACTTTCCACTTTTTCTTTGTTCTAGGCTATGTCTGTTATGCATTTTGTATTAAATTCTTGATGTATGGAATTAGATGGGTTGTCATCCCACCTATGTGTTAAAGTCTTGTTTATTTCAATGAATGTGTTATACAGGTTTCTGTTATCTTAATGCTAGAGAGCTGTCATCCTATCTATGTATTAAGAAATAGATTTGTAGACCTTTTACTGGTTGCAGCCGGCCATCACATAGTCTTGTGTATCTGCTAGTGTGGTCAGTATTCTCCATCATTACCTTATCCTTAAACTGTGAGTGATTGGCGGTCTAAAGCCTTGTAGTCTGGGGGTGTTCACCCATGTCTGGGGTCAAGCATAGTAGAAGTGGTTATCTGGCTTGAATATGCATCATTCCTTCCATTCATCCAATATCCTACATTTTTGTTGAGTTTGTAATGTTCCCGAGCATCTCTGAGATACAACCTAGGAGAGTTTCTTGGTGTGATAACAGTTCCTTTCCTGGATTGTTCATGTACCTGCTTACAACTCCCACTGCATGTGCAATATTAGGCCTTGTACATAACATTGCATACATTAAGCTTCCAGCTGTTGATGCATATGGAAATTTAGACATATAATCCATGTCTTCTTGGGTCTTTGGGCACATTTCCTTACTAAGTTTGAAATGGCTAGAAAAAGGTGTACTAACTGGTTTTTCATTGTGAATATTAAATCTTTTCAACACCTTTTGTATGTACTCATTCTAAGACAATGTTAATTTGTGAATTTTCCTATCTCTAGTTATTCTCATACCAAGGATTTGTTTTGCAGCTCCCAAATCCTTCATTGCAATTGAATTTGCCAATTTTCTTTTGATCACATTTATTTCCGGCATGTTAGACCCTACACCAAGCATCTCATCTACATACAATAATAATATAATATATCTTCCACCATTTTTCTTTTTTAGATAAACACAATGATCAAAATGACATCTACTATAGCCTTGTTTAGACATAAACTTGTCAAATTTTAGATACCACTACCTTGGAGTTGTATTAAGCCATACAAGTTTTTCTTCAACCTGCACACTAGTTTCTCCTTCCCTTTTACCTCATATCCTTGTGGCTACTGCATATATATCTCTTCCTCCAAATCCCCATGGAGAAAGGATGTCTTTACATCTAACTACTCAAGATGCAAATCTTCAACTCCTACTAGACTTAAAATAGTTCTAATTGAAGTCATTTTAGTAACAAGAGAAAATATTTCATCAAAATCAATACATTCCTTTTGTGCCAACCCCTTCACCACAAGTCTAGTTTTGTACCTTTGTTTTCTTCCATCTTCTTCCTTCAACCTGTAAAGCCATTTATTAATGTAGATTTTCCTGCAGGAAACCTGACTAAGTCCCAAGTCTGGTTATGCATTAAGGAGTCCATCTCTTCTTCCATGGCTACCTCCCACTTCTTCCTGATTTCAACCTACATTGCTTCTTCATAACATTTAGGTTCACCAGAATGAGTCATCAATAAATAATATAATGAAGGAGAGTATCGTTTAGGGGGTATAATTACCCTGGTAGATATTCTAACACCACTTTCAAGTGTTTGGGGTGCCTGTTGTTGTTGTGGTGGTTGTTGTTGTTGTTGTTGTTGATTATTATTATTTTCAGGAACCTTTACTTTTTCAGTGATCTCATCAAGAACTGTGTATTCCTTGTTTTCTTTTTCCTGTTTCTTTTCCTGCAACTGATTCTTATACAAGACCTTTTAATTGAATATTACATCTCTACTCCTAATGATTTTTTGATTTTCATAATCATATAAGCAATAACCAAAATTATTAACACCATATCCAATAAAGGTACATTTCTTTGACTTTGCGTCAAGCTTTGTTCTATTTTCTTTATTAATATGGACAAAGGCCTCACAACCAAAAGGCTTTTAAAAAGAGTAGTTTACCTTTTTACCTGTCCATGCTTCGTCTGGGACACCACCATCCAAGGAACTTGAAGGCCCTCTATTTATTAGATAAACAACAATATCTACAACATCTGCCCAAAATTGTAAAGGAAATCCTGCATGCAATGTCATGCACCTTGCACACTCCATGAATGTTCTGTTCATCCTTTCTAACACACCATTTTCTTATGGTGTTTTTGGAACTGTCTTCTCTCCGCAAATTCCATTCTCTGAACAGTACCTATCAGACTCTTTGTTGCAATATTCACCTCCATTGTCTGATCTGAGACACTTCAATTTCTTTCGTGTCTCAATCTCAACCAAAGCTTTCCATTTCTTGAAAGTATCAAATACATCAAATTTATTCATAATACAATAAATCCAAGTATTTCTAGTTGCATCATCAATAAAAGTAACATAATAACGAGAACCACATAGAGATGATACCTAAGCAGGTCCCCATACATCTGTATGCACAAGCTCTAAGTTTTTGCTCATATTTTCTTTCCCAACTCTGAGAAATATGACTCTCTTCTTTTTTCCATAAATGCAATTCTCACAGAAGTCCAAATCAACATTCTTCAAACTCCACAACAAATTCCTTCAGTGAAGAATCTTCATCCCCTTCTCACTCATGTGTCCGAGCCTATGATGCCATAATGCTGCATCTACTCCTTTGGAAGCTAAAGCATTAGCAGAGTTAGAAATACCATTGCATAAATACAATGTACCAACCTTTTCACCTTTTTCTATTACTAGGGCTCCTTTGGTGACCTTCCAAGCTTTATCTGTGAAAGTTGCCACACAACCTTCACTGCCTAACTTCCTTATTGAAATTAGATTTTTCTTCAGATTTGGAACATGCCTTACCTCCTTTAGTATCCATTAGTTTCCATTCTGTTGTTTTACAAGAACCTTACCCATTCCAACAATTTTACAGGATTTATCATCACCCAAATGGACTTGTCCAAAATCTCCTTGAACGTAGACATGAAAATATTTCTTATCAGGTGTGGCATGGAATGAGGCCCCTGAATCTACCACCTAGGAATCAATAATATTTTTGAAAGAAAGAATCAAAGCATCTTGTAAAACCTCACCTATCACATTTGCTTCATGATTGTTTCCTTGCTGTGCATCTCCTTCTTTTCCCTTCTGAGATCTACAGTCTTTCTTTAGGTGTCCTTTCTTTCTGTATTTCCATCACACTATTCTCGATCTAGACTTGGATCTGCCTTTCCTTGATTTACTGTGATATCCTGAGCTCTTTCCTCTTTCCATTTTTCTTTCCCTAGAATATGCACTTAAAGCATTACCTGATCTCTCACCAGAGCTTTTCTGTCACATTTCCTCGCTAAGCATGGCACCGACAACGTCATCAAACTTTAAAGTACTAGATCCAGAAACAAAGTTACTAATGGCCATTACTAAACCATTTCAAATTTCTGGCAATGAGCACAAAAATAACAAAGCTCTAACTTCATCATCAAAGTTTACCCCTACAGAAATTAACTAACTTGTAATAGTATTAAAATGATTTAAATGGTCTGCAACAGATCCACCTTCCGACATCTTCATATTAAATAATCGTTTCATAAGAAATACCTTGTTTGAGGCCGAGGGTTTTTCATATAGTTTCGCCAACACCTTAATCAAACCTTCTATCATTTTTTCCTTTAAAATGTTGAAGGCGATCGATGCTATGAGGCACAACCATACTATTCCGAGTGCCTTTCTATCGAGAAGGTTCCATTATTCATCTGTCATACCCGTCGGCATCTTTGTTTTTCTGCCCAATGGTAGGTACAGATCCTTTTGATACAGATAATCTTCCATTTTCATCTTCCATAGTGAGAAGTTTTGGCCATTAAATTCCTCGACCCTAAACTTAGCATCTTCTGCCACTGCTCCCACTTGAACAAGGAACCTTTATTTCTTACGAGTTTATCAGCCAAATAGACCTTCGACTCTAATACCAGTTGTTAGAAAATTATATATTACAGAGCAATGGAACACATAGAATATTGCATAAATATAAACAAATAGAACACATAAAACCACAAAGACGGAGATATACATGGTTCACCCAGTTTAGGCTACGTCCACCCAGAATAGCCAGTCCTTCCTTTCTATTATCTAGCAAAATGAAGACACACAACCTATAGCAGATCCACTGTAATTGCCTCTATTTTCTCTCACAATCTCACCTCTTTGTTTCTCTCTTGGAGAATACACATCTACTACACAGCCTCAAATACAATGCCCTCATACAAAGAGAGGGGTTTCCTTCTAAGGCAAAAAACCCTAAACTAAAAACAAGTTCTATCGTCAGATCATCAGCCTAATAAACGGCCCAGATTGACTAGAAATTACTATACTTTTACAAGGAAATTTGACATTTGATTTTAGCTTCGGGGATGCTACCCTCAAAACCCCTGCTGGGGGACTACTGGCCCCCAGACCACCTAGCCGGGGGGGATAGGCCCCCTCGAACCCCTGTGGGGGGGACAAGTGCCCCCCGCACCCCCCCGCGTGGAGGAATGTACAAACTTCCTAGGTTATACATCCGGCTAAAACAAAGACCTCTATATAATCATGCTCCACACCCAACATGACGGATTTCCAATCTAACAGGCCCTACTCTAAGACCTAGTAAGTAGAAACCAATAAGTGTAGATATGGATTCATTTGGACTCATTTTGCTTTTGATTCCTATTAACTCAAGCCACATTTTTTCAATGCAAAATGTGCTTCCTTCCGTTAGTGAAGCTCCTTTGTAACATGACCCTCATGGGGGCACATCGCCAGGGAATGCCCTCCAAGTAGAGGGAGGTGACGAGGAGGAAGCTCTACTTGATTAGATATTGTGTTCAGCAAGACCAAAAATCCTATGCTTGTGGAATATTTCATGAAGTGTGGGGAATCAACAGTATAGTAGTGTACTCGTAACAGAACCATGATTTTGTGTATTTCAAGCATAATGAGCATGCTAGAGTGACCAAGGAGGGTTTACTTCGCTTAGCGAAGGGAGGTAGCTCTCTCATAATCGAATTGGTGGAGGCGATATGGATTTTAGCATTTCATTTCTCTTTGTTTGTTCCTCTAGTAAAACCTTTTCTATTAATTGTCCATAAACCCTTAGCTTAGCTCGATATGATATTTTTTATAATTAGTTTTCAAACGCTTGATTGTCCAAAATATCTAATTTGCATAGACTATTTTCCAAGGGATTTTATCAAATTTCCTTTAAACAATTTTCTATTAAAGTATATCGGTTAATCTCTTTCAATTTCTTATTTGGATAAGAAAATTTGTTAGGTTTATAGGCTTCTTTGTCAGGTTCAATGTGTTTGTTGTAGATATTGGGTTACATGTGTGCAACAATTTGATAACTGACCTCATTGCATTTTCTTACACACTATTTTCTGAAACCCCATGTTTTTCTTCTGAAATGTGATCTTTCACACTTTTCACTAAGGTTTTTCTTAGCATCATCGAATCAATTAGTGAATTGGGTGGCATGTAAATATTAATGATTTTCATTACTGAATTCTGATGAGGATGGCTGGAAAATTTGAGCTTTGATTTTTGCATAGATATTGTCAAGCTTGAACAACCACCGATAAATTTTGACTTAATACTACTTTATTATCACAATTTTTTCGGCAAGCTACAAGCATAAGTAGAATAATCATAAATGTTGCAATTACTCCTGATATAACAAAATTGTTTCTAAAATTTTGTAAGGCTTGTCTAGTTTTTGTCACGAGTCATTAGCCTTTAATGAAACAAAGGTTAAAAAATCTAATGAAATTGGCCTAATTCAGGGTTTTTAGAGGCTTTGGATGGATTCAGTGATATCCAAACCCCTTGGGACAATGACCCAGAGCCAGGTGAAAACAAATCTCATCAACTACAGATAAGAAAAATTGTGTCTAAACTCCAAGTGTTGATAATATATCACTTCCCTTGATTGTTGTCCAAACTTGACCTCTTATTTTACCTCGTAATGAGAAGAGAAAGATTATCTTTGGGAAGAAGTTCATGCTACCAACATGAAAAATCATATTTATAGGACTACTTGAATTTCTAAAAGAAATTTATTCCTTAGCTAGGATGATTTTTCAAACCAAAATCTTGAGCAATGCCACAATTAAGGAAAGAAACTTACCGAAGCTAATTATGTTGACATTGATCTAACCTAGATTCAACATCATGACTAACAAATACCATGATTATATGGAGCCAAAAGTTCTTAGCGCAAGTACAGAACCACAAATTAGTGATCAATAGGATCATTAGAGAAGATAGGATAAATATTAGAAACTAGTTTACCTCATCTATTTCCAATTGAGATGAATACTTGCTACTTTCGTATTCAAAAAGTGTAACTTTAGCAAAGAATATTTTCTCTCAATCCATTTCCAGTGAGCTTGGTCCCTAGATTAACAAATGAATTTTTTGATTCCAATAATCTAGTTTGAGTGGAGCTTAGAAGAAAACCAGAATTTGTCGCTACTACACAAAAGGGTAGTTTCATCCTATTTTTTTTTAAGACGGAAATAATATTTTGTGTTAAACACTTATTGTCTTAAAAAAAAAGTTTTAAACTTCCCTTTTTACACTAGGGACATTTTATTTAAGGAGGTTACTTTGTTGCCTACAGAAGAAGGTAGTTTAAGGCTATTTTTTGAAGATGGAAATAATATTTTGTCTTAAACACTTATTGTCTTAAAAAAATGTCTTAAACTACCCTTTTTACACAGAAGGCGTTTTATTAAAGGATGTTACCATTTTGGCTATAGAATATGATATTTTATTTATATTTCATCAAGGACGTGGGGCAATAGAGATGGATTTGTGATCATGATTCCCTCAATCATACCCTTGAAAGTGGGGAGATGTTAATCTTAGTTAACAATGGTATGTTTTATGATTAGCACAATTACTTCAATCACTAAATGTTCTTTAGCCTCCCAATGATAATTTCCAATTTAGTTTACAATACAAATCACATTAACCATTAATCACATTGACAATAACTATATATAGAACATGAAACAATAGAATGCAGAAGACAAGGCAAGACAAGAGAACACCAGATTTGGTGGATGCCATGGAAAAACCCCAAGATGGGGAAAACCCTTTGATCAGTTCTTCTTATTATTATATCAAATGTTCAGGAGAGAAGGAGAGAGTAAAAAAGTCAAAATTTACTTGACAATGGATATCCAAAACAACCCTGTCAAGAAGAAGGTTTCTATCATCTATATCATTATCAAATTCAAGGAAGCAACAAGTGGAAGAATCATCTTAACAAGTAAGTATATGTCCTTATTTGAATTTGTCAAAATTTCATTTTGCAAGGAAATAAAAAAAATGGTTGGGGATTCAAAATATCTTGCATTGAAGAAGAGGATGGATCTAAATCTCATTGAAAATAAGGCCATGGATCATGTCAAAGGATCTATCACCAAATGAGGGTGGATTAAAAATGTGAGTTTTAATTTTTTTCATAGATAGTGTTAAGCTTGAACAACCACTGGTAAATGTTGACGTAATACCACCTTATTATCATATATTTTTTGGAACACTTCAAGAATAAGTAGTTAAATCAAAAAAATTTCAACCAATCATGATGTAGCGAAATCTCTTCTGAAATATTGCAAGGCTAGTCTAGTTCTATGGCTTGCTGTTAGCTTCTAATGTAACAAAAGATGAAAACTCCAATGAAATTGGCCTAATTTAGGAGTTTTTGAGGCTTTTTATTGATTTAGTGACATCCAAACCCCTTTGGAAAATAACCCAATCCAAGGTGAAAACAAATCCCATTATCCGCAGATAAGCTCAGAAATGTTTTGTGGCTAAACCCTAACTATGTGTTGATAATGTATCACTATTGTTAATTATTGTTCAGAATTGACCTCTTATTTTATCTCGAACTCAGAAGAGTAAAATTGTTTTTGGGAAGAATTCCATGATACCAACACATGAAATCATGGTTATAGGACTACTTGAATTTCGAAAATAAGTGGTTTCCTTAGTTGGGATGATTTCTCAAACCAAAATCTGGAGCTATGCAAAAATTAAGGGAAAAAATTATCAAAGTTAATTAGGTTGACATTAATTTAACTTATATCCAAATGATCACTAACAAAGGCCATAAATATAGCCATGCAATAGTTCTTAGTGCAATGACAAGACCAAAAATAGTGATCGACACAATTATTAGAGAATATAATATGAATATTAGGGCCTAGTTGGCTCCATCTATTTTCAGCTGAAATGAATGCTATCTACTTTCCTATTCAAAAAATATAGCTTCAACATAGCATGTTTTCTCTTAATCCAACTCAAATTGGTCCCAATATTAACAAATGAATGTTTTGATTCCAATAAAGTAGTTTCGCGTCAACCCTGGTCAACAACCAGACTATTGTTCATATATATTATCCTCTTTTCAAGTAGTGAGCTTCTAACTGATACTATATCATTCATCTACCAATATCAATGCATATCATAATGTGTATCTTCTAAAATTGAGCTTCAACTTTAACATGAAGAGCCTTATCATGGCTATAATCTATTTATTTTGGGGGGCATAGCTAGAATTAGGCCTAAATTAAATCCCATAGTGACTAAAAAATGCCTCTCCAAATCAAAGCTTAGGTTGTAGTTAGGCCTAGAGTGTAGTAGGTTGTATAGTTACCAAATAACGCTTCTCCAAATCCAAGCATAGTCCTAGGGTTGGTCACATGTAGAAGGAAATAATAGAGATGATTGTTAGTGGATTTGGATGTCCCTGGGAAGCTTGATCATGAAAAATAAATGAGATGGATGGCCCCAAGTTGAATTGAAAAATTGTATGTAGAAAAAATGTTTTATTTTACTAAACATATGACATTGTTTCGTTATTTTGGTAGACAAATATCATGAATTGTAGTTTCGATACACATATGGTATTGTTTCATTATTTTGTTTAACGCATTTAATGTAGTTTGGTACATGAATCTGGTGAAGTTATTATATTTCGGTCAACAAATATGATTCTGGATAGCATAAACATCTAGTACAATTATAGAATTATTCTTATGAAGTAACATAGTTGTATATTTCTTCTTAGGAGTTGTGTTTCCTTAACATAAATTCCTATTGTAAGTATAGATTTCCTGAGTCATCATGGCCTAGAAATGGATGAAATAATGATTATGATTATGAAGGACCTTTCCTAAAAAGTAGCATAATTATAGAATTATTCTTGTGAGGTAATTTTCCATACTAGAAATTCCTAATGTAATTATAGAATTCTTCACCCCTTCGTGCTACAAAAATGGACTCAATAAAGTGGAGAAAAAAATCATATTTGGATAGAATGACAAAGAGAGAAAGGATTAAAGCCATAATTTTTGCACAACAATTTAAGGAATCAGTGAAAGTTTAGTTGAGTTCATCTTCCATAGTAAACATGGCGGCACACTACTATAGAAGAGGGTAGTTCGAGTCATTCTTTTAAAGATGAAAATTATTTTTCATCATAAACACTCTTAAAAAAATGCCTTAACTGCTCTCTTTACATCGAAGGAATTTTATTAAAGGAGATCACTCTATTCCCTATAGAATATGAGGTTTGCTTTATACTTCATCAAAGGCACAGGGTAATAGTGACATCTTTGTGTATGTTTTTCCCTCAATCGTACCATTGAAAATGGGGAGGGGATTCATCCACACATTGTTTTCTATGAGAAATCAGTGGATGGATTTTATATTCTAATTCCATTTTCATGACCTAGAAATCATTGTTCTAGAAGACCTAGGAGTCATGGTCATGGAAATCGCAAAGGTTTTTTCCAATTCAAAAGAAGAGGGAGAGATATATGGGTTCCAGCTAGTGGTTGTTGGATGGACTTCAAGGAACTCCAGATTCATGGGAGTTGGAGGATTTAGATGACAACATGAAGAGATTAATGGTATCCTACTCCAAGGCTTCCAAAAACTAGTGTGATTTCTGCACTGAGATGACTATAGAACCCTGACTACAGTCTCTTCTTCTTATACTTAGAAAAAATAGCTTTTAATGGAACACATGAACTAGGTCGATGAGTTCCTCCAAAAGGATTTTCAAAATCCGTAGGATTTCTTGATTGGTGAGTTCACAACTCTAGGGTTTCGTATTTATTTCCTTATTTGGAATTTTTTGAGTGAGTATTTGAACCTATTTTGTGTCTCTCAACATGTTAAGTGGAGTCGCAGAATTATGGTTTTATGAACATCCGGAGATTGGTATATCTAATTGTGGAAATTTATTTTAGTGTGGTTTGGATAGAGAGTTGTGGATATATCTAGATCTGTTTGTGTTTCAATTGTTTGATTTAAGTATTATTTTGTTTCAGTTGTTTATTAAGTTTTGTAGTTGAAGAAAACAATTGTGAGTTGTGACTGGTTGTTAGGAAAGTAGTTTCCAAGCTTACAATTGAGCTTAAGATCTTAGAATGTATGTTGTTCATGGTTCAAGTTATGCATATGAATTTTGTGTGGCAAAGGTTAGTAGGATAAGGTGTGACTATAATGATATCCTACTTGTGGTAACCAAATTTAACACAAAAAGTTATTCAACTGTTCACTTTTTCTATTTTGACACGAGGAATATGTTAGAGTTCATGGTGTATGAAACCCACTAAACAAGTTCAATCTAGGGAGAGTATATATATGGTTCGCTATATGCCCATCTACTAGAAAAATAATAATTTTAGTTCCCGTTAATTATGTTGTTGTGTTTAGTTACCTATAGGAATTTTTCTTTTGATTACATGCTCTTCAAGGTTGGCCTAGCCTTCTGAAATAAAATTTGACCCTACAGATCAGGAACTCATATAACATCTTCAAATTATGTCATAAAATGTATAGACTCAAAATCCAGTTTTGTTTTGTGGGTTCTACATTTGAATAATTTTAGACATATTGGTCTTCCTGCTCTCGAATTTGAGGGAAAATTTGGCATTTATTAGAGATCTATGTACTATAAATGTCAGCTTGAGATTCCTTATTATTTAGTTATAAATTGAATTTAAGGTTTAGTCCTAGCTTAGGGTTAAACATGACAACCACATGTGAATTTTTGATCTTTAGTGTCTATGTTTATGATTTCTCTCATCGTGGTTGACATGAGCCATGACACTTTCTAAATTTCCATTTACAGAAGTATCCAACAAATTTTCTTGAATGATGATGGTGGGAAAATAATGAAATCACGTTAATCTACACCTGCATGCTCTGTGGATGGGTATGCCGACAAATTTCCTTTGGTCTCAAAAAACTATTTAGAGACTTTTCACACTTATAAATAAATTAGGGTGTTTTTGTTTTATCAATAATTTTGTGCCCTTGAACTTTAGTCTGCTAAGGAATTTGTCAGGAGTAAAATTAGTTTTGATTAGATCAAACTAAATTTCCTAATTCTTATCACACCTCATGACATGCTTTAATGAAATTGCTATTTGCAAGGGCTTATATATTTTCTCAAAAATTACTCAACTGATTTCACTTGATGTATTGGCCAGTTAAAACTAATCCCACATTGAATATATTAATTGTTAATATCATGCTCAATTCTTGTTAGCTATAAACTTTAACATCTACTCCAAAACCAACCTTTTTATAGAACATGATATGTTGTGTGAAAGTATGATGTTAAGAGAGGGTTGCAGTGAAGATGTCATTCCTCTATTTTTTTTTTCACAATAATGGGTGGATTTTGTATTAATGAAAGTCATGGTTGAACCAAACAACAGTGCAATACAAAATTTGTAGAGTTTGGCTACAAACTAATGATGAGAAGACAACTTATCCTCGAGAATTATCATAAAATTGATTGTCCTCTTCTAGCCTTTGAAGGCCTAGAAGGTATATTTATGTACATACTGAAATAACAAGAGAGGACATCCACATAGAGACACTTCCCCATATGTTGGAGAATCAAAGGGAGAAGACAATATGACCTTTGAGAGAAGATTTAGATTTAGGTATGAGGTAACAACAATTGAAAGGAAAATATATTGTCATGTCAAATACCTACACCTTAGTCAAAATCATTTTTGGTTATTTATTCTTGATGGGTCAATGATCCACTTGTACTAGGGCTGATAATTCACTCAGTCACACTTGAAATTTTAATAGATAAACAATGATCTAACTATGAATACAAACATAGACATTTAGGGTCCAGATTTGTCATCTTAGTTTGTTGTTGTAATGAGAAAGGTTTATCTGAGAGAGAGGTTGACTGATTTTAATCTCATATATGCTATTCAATGGAGGTTGAAGGTTGGGTTGTCTTATTTTCTCGCACATATGATGACAATCCATTAATTGGTAGAATATCAATGAGAGTGCATCTATGTTTTTTTCTATGTGGGGGTGTGCAAATTAGGAACATGTTGAATATTTTGGAATAGTTCCTACTCACAATGTTTTTAATTTCATATAGTGCTCAACTGGATTGATAAACAAATTACATGAGAGATCTTAGTGAAATTTAGAGAAAATGAAACTTGGCCGTAGGTATAGACAATGACATTTAAGGTATTAAAGGTTATAAATTGATATACTAAATGATTATCTATAGCAATTAAGTTCAGTTCTAGAGAAAACAATGAGTCATGACAATATTCTAACTAATAAAAATTTTACCTGAAATTCTAGTTGATAGTCCTTAGGATAACCCCTCAAATTGTAGGCTAAGTCGCAAGTGTTATCACTTAGGTTGTTCCCCAAAACTTGTGAGAAAAGGGAATACGGCCAAGGTAACCACTAAACAATATTTTAGATGCAATTTCTAGCCAAACTGCATCCAGAGAGGGCTCTCTCTATATGATTTAACTTTGTTTATTTGAAGTTTTTATGCTAGTTTTGATGTGCAGAGGTTTGTTTTTAATGGGTTGTGATGGTGATTTCAAACAGAGGTAGGATCCAAGTCTGAAAGAGTTAATTCCATTGGGAAATGGAGTCTATGAAAATGGATCGCTGAGTGTGTTTATGTGATGATAGGTAATACTACAGAGCAAGATAATCAGTTTGGGGAAATATTGAAAGCTAGTGATTGATGGGATGTAGGCCAGGGGATAAAGGGCAGTCAAGAATCCTTTATCATGGTGGCAGAGGGAAGGTGCTTGAATATTTTCAAGGAGCAGTGAAGAATTCCTTAACAATGTTCAGAAGGAAGGAATTAGTAGAAACAGAAGCGTTTAAGTATTTCTATTTATGCTCACTGTGAAGAAAACATAAATAACTATAGGAATTGAACACAAAGTGTATTTAAACAAGTTCTGAGCTATTATTTTTCCATGTTGTTAAGATTATCAAACATATATGAGATTTGAAAACACAGAAAACACAAAACACAGTTAGAATAACTTATTGAGCCAAACAAAGACACGAAATTTTGTAGCAGAGTCCAGAATCATCACATCCCCATTTAGAAGGTCCAGCAGCAATGCCTTTCAATGCCCTTTGTATTAATAAATATATGAGTTACAGTGCAGTTCAATAGGAGAATCACCAATGCTGAATACATTCTTTGGGGGGGTATTTATACAAAAAGAGAGTTTAAAAAATATATTTAGGATAAGATAAGGAGCAATAACTTCCTTCAGCTACTTTGTCAGAGAAATAAATGCAGAAATAAAGGTATGAGTTATTGTGGCTGTGCTGGCTGCTTTAACTGACAAGATATTTTAGACTTTTCACTCAGGAATTCGGCTGGTAGTTATGTCATTGATTTACTTTCTTGTGTTGCTGTCCTGATCTGTTCACCTGCTCTTGATCCATCTTTAATGTGTCATGATCTTCGCTTGATCTCCTTCCTTCATATATGCCACGTGCCTTGCTCTTTGACCAAGTGTACATAGGAAAAAAGATGCAAATTTACTTAGGCAAAACTTCTAGCATACTTTTCCACCAATGTTTTGTAGGCAACTGATGTCTTTGTATGTTTACCAGTATTTCATCAGCCTTGGTATACCTGCAAAAGTTAGGCTTGGCTTCAAAAAGATGATTTATTTCATGTTCTATAAAAAACAAATTCTTCAACTTGTCATACAAGCTCTCTCCGGAAGGAGGTCCTGTGTCTTATGATCTACTGGATGATGGAGTGATCTGATTTGTTACATACATGTTCACCCGATGAGCATACTGTTGATGTGATAACAGTTTTTGATTGCTTGTTACTAAGCTGGGTGTACCCTTCTGCTACAAGTTTATGAATTTCTCTGTGAAGGCATTAATATCCATCTGCATCTCTTGTCACTTTCTTTCCAAAATTTGTATAAGATTTCTCATTATTATCACTTTCTTTATTGTCAAAATGGTGCCTGTCCTGTCAGTGATCTCTAAATCTGCTAATTGTTCCTTAGTATTGGTGTTCAAATAATGGATGAGTGCATTGGCCTCCTCAGGCATATTTCCTAATGATGCCCAGACCCTTTGCATTTTCTCTTGTGCCCTTTCTATTAGTTCAATTCGTTCATACATTGTCTGAATTGATCACCATTGATTAGTAATGGATTGGCCAATCTTGGTCCACAAAATCATTTTAATTTCTGCCAAAGGTTTATGCAAGGTGAGATCCTTTTCTAGTGATTTCACCTTGTTCTCCAGGGCTTTCACCTCTCTGGTCTTCTCTGCCATTGTTATTTTCGGTTTTTCATAGCTCACTTCTATCTTGGCTAGTCTTTCTTTTGTCTCTTTGAGCTCTGACATTTGAGCTTCTAGCTCTTTCATTGCCTTCATCATTTCTTCCATCCTCATGCTGGTCTCAAGCTCTATTGTTGTTACTGCTATAGCATTTGTAGTTTTTGTACCTGTCGTTGATGCTAGCTCAGTGGCAGGGTTTGCTAGTGTGTATGTGGGGGAAGTAGAGACAATTGCTGGAGCTATTACAGGTGGCTGGGAGGTTGACTGTTCCTGCTTAGTTTGCAATTTTTTCTCCAACTCTTGCTCTGTCTGCTTTAGCCTTTGGTTCATTCTCATCAAAAAATCCATTACGTCTTGTTCTGCTTTTTCTTGTGCTAGCTCTGTTGTTTGGGGATGCATGGTGACAGTCAGCTTCAATTTCTTTCTAAGGGCAACAATATCTTCCTCCTTCTTTTTTATCAATGCTTTGATGCCCTTGGCATCCTTGGGATCATGTCCCAACCTAGCAATTATTTCTTCCAGAGTCTTTATTTGGTTGTCTTTGGCTAGAGAAGGGATATTCTCTAAATCCAATTGAGCGGATGTATTACTCAATGACTCTTTTAATTGGTGGGCCAGCATTGCTTTGTCTGCCAGTGTAGCATAGACCATTTCACCCATTTGTTTGTGCAATTCGATTTAGTCCATTGGGTGAATGTCCTTGGCAAGGACCTCTAGGTTGGTCCTTATGTAGTCAGCTGCAGACTGTGGCTGCTGAACCTTGGGCTTGAAATGACTTAAAATCATTTTCTCCTCATTGATGTCATAGGCTGCCATTAGTCAGTGCTGTTTGGAGGGTGTCATCTTAAGAAACTGGTCATACAACTGAATTCTTAATGACTCATTTTAAGCCTTAAGCTCCATGTATGATTTTTTGATGTCTGATGGTTTCTTGGCATGTGACCTTGAGGAGGAGACGTACATTCCATGCTGCCTCCCTCCTTCTTATCTGTGAGAGCTAGCAGAAGTCTGTTCGCTGATGGCCCTCTCTCCTCTTGGGCTTTCAGTGATGTCTTCCACAGTGCCCTTGTCAGGAGGATCTACCCTTTGCCTCTTGGCCTCTTGCTGCCCTATTGACCCACTTGCAGGTGTGGTCTCTTCTCGGTCCTTTTTCTTACTTCTCTCCTCAGGAAGAGGAGTCTGTAGTGATGGTACCTCTAGTGCTTGTGTCTATAGTGAAGGGGCTTGCCCTTGACTGTGTTCCTTTGAGGTAGTAGGTTGTTCTTCCATGGTTTCTTGTTCTGCCACTACCAACAACTTGCCCTTTGTTGTCCCTGTTCTTGGTGTAGTCCTTTCCTGGGCAACCTGTTGTGCAGTTGTGGCAGTTGATGAGCTTTCCCCAGTTTGTTGTGGCTTTTTGAAAGGCACCTACCCAAAATATTCCAAGTCAAGGGTTTTTTCCAAATCTTTCATGGTTTGTTCAATTTTTTCTTCCTCATTTAACTCTTCAACTAGTGTGTCCTCCAACCACTCATCTTGGTTTGACATACTTTTCTATGTCAGGGATGTTGCAGTGTTCATAGGGTGCTAGCCTATATTTTACCCTTCTTGTATTGATAAAGCCATATGGGTCATAGGGTACCCACCAAAAGATTCTCTCGAGTCTGAATGTTTGACCCAATAGTTCATCAACATCCTTCCATCCCTCTTTCTTGTTCATAACAAAGGGGCCTACTGATCTCTGAGTTTCAATCAAGCCTTTTTCTTTGTGCTATGGAAGTGACTCAGATCTGAATTGATGAATTTCCTGAAATATTCGAGGGCGAATAGTCTCATTGGCACATATCTGGGCAGCTTGTAAGGGCATAGCTCAGAGCCATATATCCTCAGAATAGTGTGATTCTGGTAGAAGTACCAGTCACCTATTTTATAGTTTTTGGAGAGCTGTAGTATCTTTTGCATATGATGTGTCAGTCTAGGAGGAGGAGTTCTCATCAAGAGAGAAGAGACTGAGTATACAAATAAACAATAAACTCACAATAAGAGTAGGGAGAAGTGCGGACATCATGAAAGATTGAGGTCCAAAAAATCACAGACCTCCTTTCCTCTTTATTGTCCAATTTTCTAATGAGGAATTGGAAGATATCTGGCTGGTAATATGTTAGGCCCCTATACTACTAGTGTAACCCCTTATTGTTGATGATCTCAAATTCATGACCCAACATCTTTGTGACCCATGTTTGTAGCAACTTATTCATATTTATCTTCAATTCTTCCATGTCTGTCTTCAAATATATCTTCAAATCATCCATCTTAGCTTCCACGTCATTCATCTTACCTTCTACATCATTCATCTTAGCTTCTACACCTTTCTTTAAACAATCCATCTTAGATTATGTTCATTTTTGTGCAAGTGACACTTGTTGCACTTGGTCTCATAATTTTGATATATCATGTTATACCATGTTAGGCCCCTATACTACTATTGTAACCCCTTATTGTGATTAGTACAACCCCCTTATTATATTGATGTACCCATGTAGTGCCCATATTGTTACTATTGTGCCCATAGAAGCCCACTATTGTTATTATTGTGCCCTTACATTATTATTGTTATGTCGACTCTGATTACATTATGACCCCTTAGACTCCTCTATATAGAAAGGAGGTATTTTCATTTGTATCATTGAAGAATTGTTCATTTAAGTAATGTAAAGGAGGTTTCCCCCTCGAAGAGGCTGAATTCTAAGGCGTTGATCTATCTTTTCTATGTTTTCTTGAGCTGGTTACATAACATCTGGTATCAGAGCTTTGGATTCTAGGGTTTCATTGCTCCAAACGGTCATCGTGGCATTTTGGCTATAACTTTTACTGTGATGTTTCAGTAGCTAAAACGAAAACCCATTTGAGACGAAATTGTGCTGAATCTTGGATCTGAATTTCAAAGCTTTTCACACTATATTTGAGGATATATGATCTGAGGAAGTTGGTCTTTTTGCAGACTCCTTAATTACATTCCAAATAGGTGACCTGGGGAAAATTGTCATAACATTCTCTTTGTGCATTGGATTGAAATTTTGTAAGAAGGTATAGAAAGAAGATGAACTATAGTTTCTTGTATATATTTTTCAGTGCCAAAGGTCAAAACAGGGACACGTGGCACTTCATACAAGGTTGCTCTTCTGGAAAGGTCTATATTCAGGTCATCTTGGGAGATTGTGCATAACTCTTTCTTGGAGAACCCAATTTGGATCAGATTGGTGGCATTGGAAATAGGACGTAGAGCGCTACTATAAATCGCAATTTCAGAGCTTAAGGATCCGAAGGTACAGAGTTACAGTCGTTTCAAGGTCGAGCTCCTAAAATCAAGAAAAAGCAAGATGAGGAAGTTTGATGGCAAGGATCCGGTAAATTTGATACTTCAGATGGAGCAATATTTTGATCTATATCATGTACCACTGTTACAAAAGGTATGTATTGCATCTTCATATTAAGAACTGGATCAATTTTTCTTGTATGAAGGGCTTTTTTCTCGTAAACAACTTGTTACATGGTCAATTCTAATGGAGGAAATGATAGCACATTATGAGGATACAAAGAGCAACACCTTCTTTGGATCAACACCACAAGAATTGGAAAGAGTAAAAGGGCTTTGTGACATAGTGGAAAGCAAAATTATGGAAACCAAGAAGCATACCCCTCACAACTATAAAGACGGAAGTCTTGTTTCTCCTAGCCTTCCACAACCTATAAGGGTGACACCACAACAATTGGAAGAAAAAAGAGAAAAAGGGCTTTGTTACAATTGTGATAGCAAATGAACTGAAGGTCATAAGTGTGTTGAGAAGAAATTATTTTACATAGAATATGAAGAGGAGGAAGAAAAGGATCAAGAAACATTAAAAGAAGGGTATATACACTAGGACCCCACCCCAGAGAAAGAAGAAATGAATCAGACCATATCTTGTAAAGCATTGGCAAGAATTACCACTCCTCAAACTCTCAACATAGAAGGACATATCAAGAAGAAAAGGGTGCAAGGAGTGAAAGATCACATCGAGAAAAAAGAAATGAATCCAACCATATCTTGTAATTCATTAGTCGAAATTACCACTCCTCAAACTATCAAGATAGAAGGACATATCAAGAAGAAAAAGGTTCAACAAGTGAAAGATCACATCGAGCGTCAAGAAATGAATCTGACCATATCTTGTAAAGGATTGGAAGAAATTACCACTCAAACTCTAGAGATAGAAGGACATATCAAGAAGAAAAATGTTCAAGCAATGAAAGATCACATCCAGCATCAAAAGCAAGTTCTCGAACTTTTAAAGGATAACGCCACTTCGGTGCAAAATCAAATGAAACAACAGGTAGATCAACATCGTAGTGAAAATTGTTTTGATGTAGGTGATTGGGTATTTTTACTGCTACATCTCAAGCAATATATTTATGACAAGGAAATGTTGGCAATAACTCATGCACTTAAAAAATGATGACCATACCAAATGGGAAGACTCTTCAAGGATGAGGATGTGGAAGCATTGTTTTGTGCTATTTCTATTATCCAACCAAATTGGATAAACGAAGCAAGGCATGAATGGAAGAAGGACAAAGAAGTATGTCCACTTATTTAAAAGTTTCAAAAGATCCCAATTCAAACAATATTGCCAGAAATTGACGAGGAAGGAAAAATTATATTGGAACCCGGACCAATCACAGAAACAAGAACCCTGTTGGCATTATGGTTCTGGTATGATTTCAGATGTTGTACTTGATGGCAACACCCATGGTATGGCTCTCATTTTTGATGAAAAATAAAGAAGTACGCAGGAGAACAGTTCAGGAGGTGCGTACCTGTAGATATACCGTGCAGGGACCGCGTCCAAATACGCGGGTCACCCATTCATGGGGTGCGTACCCCAGTGCACACATTCCAAGGCAGTTAAGCGCCCACCCGTGGGGTTTCTTAGTGGTATTTAGCCATATTGGGTTATCATGGTTTTGGCCCGCGATATTGATTATTTTATTATTATTATTGAGCCCCATGATCCTTGATTTGAGGAAGAGCTAGCCTATATAAAGCAAAGGAGATCATTTGGCTTGTGCATCTTTTGTGTCTTTGAATATCTTAAGATCTAATCTATTGGGTTCTCGGTTCTTAAAAGATTGATTTATAAAGGAGAAGTTAGAAGCGAATCGGCGAAGGGTGATCTCTTGAGCACAAGTTCAGATCTGAGCATCTGAGGTTATTTCAGCCCTAGTCCAAGGTACGCAGAAGTGCCGAAGGCTCAGTGCGTGGGTACGCAGAGGCGCCGAAGGTTCAGTGCGGGGGTACGCAGAGGCGCTGAAGGTTCTGTGCGTGGGTACGCAGAAGCGGCGAAGACTCAGTGCGTAGGTACGCAAGGCAACAGTGGTTCAGGTGCGTGCTTTCTGTAGCAGCACGCGGCGCGATTATTCTTCTGGGTGCGTACTTTCTGAGAAGTACGCGGCGCGATACTGTTTTTGGGTGCGTACTGTACGTAGTTCAGTAAAAGGAGCATTGCGTGGCCACGCAGTCCAGAAGAAGGAGATCTGCGGGTATACGCAGAAAACCAGAAGGTGAACTGCGTGGCAACGCAGGCCAGTAAAAGGAAAACCACGTATCTGTGTTAAGATCTTCTGTTCGTTGAATTTTTTCTGTTGGAAAGATGTTCTGGGTTCTGTTCTGTTATTGTTGATCTGGTTATTACATCTGACTGTATAATTTACATGTACTTGATGATCATTTGATGTATATGGATCCAGTTTGAAAATTTATGAAAAGTGGTCCTTGAAAAGAAGTAGGGGGTTGTAGCTTCCTTTCAGGAGAGACTGAAAAACGAGAGAGAGTTGTAGCTCTCAGCAGGTTGCAGCCTGCGTACTGGTAAAGGACTGCACTAGTACAAGACCATTGTAAAAGGAGTTTCTAATTTGAAAAGAAGATAGAGACATATTGCAGCAGGTGGTTTTCACCCACATTGGGTTTCCACCTTATATCTGGTGTTCTTTGATGTGACTGTCTGATTTTCTTATTCATGCTCATTATTTATGGTATTGGTATGCAAAAATAATTCAAAGTATAAATTTGGTAAAAGAATTAGATAATACTGATTCACCCCCCCTCTCAGTATTATTGTCAACAATTGGAATCAGAGCAGGTCCTTCAGAGAAGCTTGATCGCTTGAAGGTAGGATCTTTCATCATGAGCAACTACGAGAGGGAAGCATCTATCAGGCCACCGGTTTTTGATGGGACAAATTTCAATTATTGGAAGGTAAGAGTTACTGCCTATCTTCAATCTCTTGGTACAGAAGTTTGGAACATTGTAGAGACAGGCTATGCTTTTCCTTCAACTACTCCTACAGATGCAGACGAGAAAAAGAAGTATGAAACAAATGCAAAAGCAGTCAGTACCCTATTAGGATGTATATCTCAAACGGAATTCATGAAGGTAATGCACTATAAATCCGCAAAAGAGATGTGGGACAAAATTGTCACAAGCTATGAAGGAGATTAACAGGTAAAGCGTGCCAAACTTCAAACTCTCAAGATTCAGTATGAGACTCTCAAGATGTATAATGATGAAAGTGTGGCTAACTATTTTCTTCGGGTAGATGAAATTGTTAATTGTATGAAAAATTTGGGTGAAGAAATAAGAGAGGCTATTGTGG